>PVIH01003136.1:0-168277 GCA_004025045.1 Sigmodon hispidus | reverse complement strand
AAAAAAAAAAAAAAAAAAAAAAAAAAAAAAAAAAAAAAAAAAAAAAAAAAAAAAAAAAAAAAAAAAAAAAAAAAAAAAAAAAAAAAAAAAAAAAAAAAAAAAAAAAAAAAAAAAAAAAAAAAAAAAAAAAAAAAAAAAAAAACAAGAGGAACAACCTAGATGTCCCTCAACTGAAGAGTGGATTAGCAAACTGTGGTACATCTACACAATGGAGTACTACTCAGCAGTAAGAAAAAATGATATCCTAAAATTTGCAGGCAAATGGATGGACTTGGAGAATATTCTCCTGAGCGAGGTATCACAAACTCAGAAAGATAAGCAGGGGATGTACTCACTCATTAGTGGTCTCTAAACCAACAAACAAACAAGAAAAAAGCAAAACATGCCCAAGCTGCAAACCTCAACCACTGAACAGCTTGGGATCAGAAACACTCTGGACTGACTCCTTGGATCCCATTCCCCTTAGAGGAACACATGACTCACTCTTGAGGGAGGGGGGAGAAAGCTGGATTTGGCCAGGAGTGGAGACTGAACTAAGCAATATTGGGTCAGTGGGACCATGGGACTGCCTGCCGCCTGCCCAGGGAGGGGATGGGGAGTTGTGGAGAAGAGAGAATGACCTGATGTGGTGGGAGGGGGAAGGGACCTTGAATAAGGATATATAAGGATAGAAAGTGTGACTTCTTTGTTCATAATAATAATAATAATAATAATAATAATAAAATGAGAGGAATATAAAAAGAATTCATTGAGTTCTTCAGAAAAAGAAAGAAGGGAGTTAAATTATGCTTCAACTGACAACACAGTTGAACTACTCAAAACAAACGAATTTCACTGTAATTAAAAATTCAAATGTCATTTTAACCTGCTTTGGATTAGGCAGATAAATATGATAGAAGGTAGAAATCAAATCAAAAGGAAAATTAAGATCATTAAATAGCTGATGAATTTTAGTTAAAAAAAATCAATAGTAATTCAGAGTAAGGTAAATTAGTAAGACTTAAACCAGGATGAAACTGTCTACCTGCAGAGCTTACAGGGTCTTAAGCACTATGACTAGCTTGTCAGAAAGGAGACAAACTAAAGCCCTGAGAGAATGAACAGCAGTGGCCAAATGTTTGCAATCTCAGGTGGTACATGATTCTAAGATTTATACAGACAAGAATATACTTCAGATATAACAGCACAACATTCCAAATCAATGTTCTCCATTCACAGTGAATGATCTGTGGATGAGATTGACAATTTAAGTGAACTTGGACACCTGGCATATGCTGAAAAGAAGCAGCACTAGATGCAAGGAGCTGGCAAGATACAGAAGTCTCCAGCTTCCACCAACTTCAGCCAGTCACATTTTTATACATTGTGTTTTATACAGACAAAACAAGATGAATTACTGAAGACAATAGGAAACACTATTTAGGAAAAGTCAATTGTGTTGTTTAAAAAAAAAAAAAAATGGTTCAGCAGTTTAGAGCACTGGCTACTCTTCAAGAGGATCCAGATCTGATTCTAAGCATCCGCGTGCAGGCTCATAACTCTCTGTAACTCCAGTTCCAAGGGGTTTGAAACCTTCTGACTTCTCTGAGCAGTAGGCATGAACATGATACACACATATGTAGGCAAAACTCCAGGCACACAAAAATAAAAAAAGTAATAAGAAAATTAGACTGTGCCTTTTATTAAGTTTTAAAGTTTAACTGTGTGACTCGTGTCGTATTTACAACAGGGCATTTTGAAGCATTTACATAAGCAAAATTTAAGGGTTACAGAAAAAGCCTGGTAGTATTCAACCTGAGAAAGCAGTGCTTCCTTACAGGTGGCCTCTTAGGAACCCCATTTTTCTATCAGTCTTCTATAGAGGCGTTTTATTGAATCATGATTTTTGCAATACATCATACCAAAAGAAGTGTTTTATCATGCATATTTAACCACTTAAACAACATGGCCTCCTGAATTAAAGAAAGGTCAAGGAAATGTCCATTAAGTACAGTAAGATAACAGGAAACAATAACATATGTATCATCATCTATTGAATTATTTTTAAGAAAATCAAAGTGATTATCTTAATAATACCTTTAAAAAAGGTGAGTATAAAGAACACTTGTGTGGGGCTGGCAAGATGACTCAGAAGGTAAGGAGCTTGCAGCTCCAATCTAGTGACCTAAGCTCAATCATTGGAACCCATGTAAAAGAGAAAAAAAAGTCAACTCTAAAACTTGTCCTCTGGCTGGTGCATCTTGGAATATCACCCCCCCACACACACACACACACAAACAATCGTAATAGTTAAGTTTAAAAGAAATGGTTCTATATATTTTGCTGATTGTGATATATTTTTGCCCACTTTTATGTTTTGCCCACTTCTGTTTTCTTTATGAATTCATGTAATCAATATCATATGTTCACTATGTGATAGAAGATAAATCAATGTAGCTGATAACATAATGGTCAGAGCATAAACAAAGATTCCTACTTATAAATAACACTTAGCATCCAGTATAATAAGACACATTTAGAAATATGCACAGGATACTACGGAAAGATGCTGAATTTGATGTAAAAGAATAAAAATGTTAAGACATTCCCAGAAAGAATGTCTGTTGTAAGAAGTTTCAGGCTTGTCCAGCCCATTGTCCAGACTCACAGACTCACAGTCACACAGAAACACACAGGGGCTTGTATTAATTACAAGCTGTTTAGCCTATGGCTCAGGCTTACTGCTACTTAGCTCTTGCATTTTAATTCAACCTATTTCTATTAATTTGTCTTGCCACTTGGCTCGTGGCTTACCTGTACTCCATTATACTTGCTTCTTGGGCAGCTGGATCACATCTCTGTGAAACTGCCTTTCTTCTCCTGTATCTATACTTAAATTTCCTGCCTGCTTCTAAGCTGCTTTGCCATAAACCAAACAGTCTCTTTAGTAACCAATAATATTCACAGCATACAGAAAGACATCCCACATAACTTCAGTAGAGCATGAGACTCTTAATCTCACAATAATGGGTTCATGCCCTGCATTAGGCAACAAATGTCTCAACAGAAAAAAAAAAAATGAAATAAACCATACACATAGTACAGAGTGTATTGCCTTCAGAATTTGGCACTGTTTGGTGAAGATGTCACAGAAAATAAAGTTAAGATCTGAGCTTGGAAATGATGGTCCAAGGAATGTGGGCTTCTTGTGTAGGTGGGAAGACCCTAGACAGCAAGCACAACTGAAGTGTAGCTCAAATAGCCCTCGCTGGATTTGTGATCACCATCCAAATACATGACATAAAAAAAATCTGTGCTTTTGGAAGCTACTTAGGTGTTGATATTTACTTGAAAAATCAATGGGAAACTAACTGCATCTCATTTCATATGAAAATGGAGAAAGGAACAAATTAATATAAACAAACAACTACTCAGGGCCATAGGGCTAGTGACAAGTATGTACAGTGTATATGAACGACAGTGCTACAGTAACATGCTGTCTTTCAATAAATACAGAAAGATGTGTGTGGGTTCACTTTTTAGTGAAATACTAGGTAATGATTTACCTAGTGAATGATTAAAGAAAAGCAAAATAAGGGTTATGAAGTTCAAAACAAGGGTTTAAAAACAATGTAGCATGAAAATAATCTTCATTATGTAGTGAAAAGAGTTTCTGAACAAAAGCACTTTTTAAAGTGTTCATGTGAACATTCATGCATTAGTAATACATAGCAATAAAACCCCAACTGTTAGGATGACAATTAGTGTAAAATGAGGTGGGGAGGGACATTAAAGGGCCATTCACATTGTCTTCAATATTCTTACATTATTTATTTTTCAACAAAATATTATGGTTTACTTTAAAATAACATCTTAATGCAGTAAGCTACGCATGAACTTCCTTCAACATATTTTAGCAGAAATAATAATAAAGGAGGCCTCTACCTCACAAGGTTTAAAAGCCCTGCCCTACAGTGACACCAAATGGTAGCAGATCAAAATACAATACACAAAAAGGACATCTATGGGATTTAATGTCCTATAAATGTTTGATTCCTTTGAAGAGTGGGCAGATTAGCAGAATTAAACAATACGGAGACAAATACTCAAAAAAAAAAAAAAAAAGCCAAAGTTTTTAATCACAGGAAGTCTAGTACACCAGGCTTCAAATGCAAATTTTTAGGTGTCTTTCCAAGCTTCAGCTAATCTTCTGATCCTGTTGAATATTTACAAAAATCATTTTCACACAGTTAAAACCATGCCACTGTGAACACAGCGATTGTACCTAATGGCTTATTGATCAAAGAAACTCTGCAAATGTATGAAACACACTCATACAACTAAGTCAGGTTACACTCCATGAAATCAACCTTTAATAAGAGGATGCAGTTTGAGTTTATGGGGGAAAGAAGAAATCTAAAGCAATAGGTACCTGATCCCACTATCCAAAGTTTCTAGAGAATATATTTCCATATACTAACCTGTAAATAGAAATAGAATTTACCGCAATTTCAAAATGATAGGCAATGCAGGTGGTAGATAAACTCACTGCCCATAATTCAGCAGTATACATGGTACTTTAATAATATATAGTACTCCAAATCAATTACAAATAAAACAATTTTAATTAATGTTTAGAAAGTTAAGAACTGGGTGCAGGGGCTAAAGAGTTGATTTAGAGGTTAAGAGCACTGACTATTCTTCTAAAGGACCAGGATTCAATTCCCAGCACCCACATGGCAGCTCACAGCTGTCTGCAACTCCAGTTTCAGGGGATCCAACACCCTCATACGGATACACATGCAGGCAAAACACCAAGGTACATAAAAATAAAAATAAATTGAAAAATTCTGAAAACAAAGAAAGAACTGGGCATATAGTTCAATTACACTGTGCATACTTGGGGAATCTGGGGCCCTAAATTCAAGCTCAAGCATCACTCGATTATTCTCTCTAAGAAGCTTCTGTATTACCTACGAGCACATGACACTGCATAGCACACCGTGAGTGGCCAAGTGCAAAAGATCTTGGAAATTGTCTTCTCCAAGTCCATTCATAGCAGCAGGTGGAAAAATAGTTCAAAATGGGGCCTACTACATAGATTACTACATCAGCTGAGAAGCTAAAATCTTAAAACTATAATATATTCATGTACACTATATATTCAGTTAAAATTTGTAGTTGGAAAGACAGTTGGCATTGGCATTAAAGAATTTTGCTCCCAATTTAAAGAATGAAAGAAAGAAATGTACAGATGAAAACCTATATTATCAGAAAGATGGAGAATACTTATATATATGAAAGGGATAAATATTCAGGGGTGTCAATTATGAGAAGAATGAACAAAACAGTTCTTATGTCAACAGATATTACAGTTACTTAACCACAAACTTGAGAGGAAATTAAATACAGTATTTTTCATAGGCAAGTTGTGTACTCAACTTTAAATTGTTCAAACATGATATAAAACAATCCATATATATAATACATATATATGTATATATGGTCTATACTAATGTGTCTGCTAATAACCTAACAGTTTAACTATGCTAACTTTTGCACATGCCTTTCTATCAGAAATTAAATGATACCAATAGAAAACAAATTCCACAAAGAGCTGCATCTTGTATTGTGCACCATTCTTGCAGAGTATTAAAGTTCACTGAATGATGAAAACAACTTCAGTGAACTTGCTCATCATCTGATGTTTAGATATTTATTTAAGAATGCATTTTTTCAGAAGTTTATAACTAGTATGGTCCAGAACAGTGAATTTACATACGTATAAATCTCACAAGCAAGTAACATAACTAGATAATAAGGTAACTTTTGTCAAAATTGAATATGTTAGCAAGGAGGCCTGTGAGGTAGTAGGAAACTCAGCACAATTGGAGGACACGAGTCTACAAAGCAAATTACAAGTGAAGTAGGGCTAAGCAGAGAAACCCTGCCAGAGATGGGAAAGAAGGCAAGGAGAACAGGGTAAGGACAGCAAGAGAACACTGTCAGAATCATAAACTGCAGCACCCAAGAATCACAGCTAGGAGTCAAGTTATATACGGTGAAAACCAATGGATCTGACCTTACTCATGGGAGGCAGAAGACGAGCTAAGATGAGAGGGCTCCTTGACTAATTCCTAAGTTCTTATGAAATGATCACTTAAGAAAATGAACAGAACCTTAGGTAACATTAAAAGGTAAATATATTTTTAGAGGTAGAGAAAAAGTAGGTAATCTGAGGTTTAGACAATTTGAAAAAAAATTTTTTTTACAGCCATGAAACACTGGGATAGAACTTATTTGATATCATCATTCATTATTTATCTAAAACAAAAATCAGTTATAGGAATCTTATAAACAAAATTATAAATTTCCCTAAAGTCATGAAGCTATCATTGATAAAAAGTTGATGAACTGTATGTTCATTAGTCCTTAGTAAGTCATAAAAGACTGAGCTTTAAATTCAGACACAAGAGAAAAGTACTCATTATTCTATGATAGCTCATGTGCTTTGTCCAATGTTATTTTTATAATATTCAGTGGTCTAGGGATTTAAGATAGTTTTCCTTTCATTGGGGAGTTGCAGAAAGGAGGGGTGAGGCAAAGGTGGTGGGTGGACAGGGCACATGGAGGAGTAGAACCAGTCTGGAAGTTAAATAACGAATAAAAACAATTAATTTTTCATCAAAATAGCTACCTTGAAGATGTTAAGAATAAACTAATTAGGAACTGAATAAAGTAGTCAAGAACAGTGATAGCCATCAGATGGGGCAGCACTATCCTCAGTAGCCATGGGACATACTTTCAGAAGCACATACTTCCCATGACATCTACCATTTCATAGAGGTGTGAGCGAATATGAAATGTGCGTGTTTCTGGTTTAGCCTTAGATCTCTTACTCATTTTAATACCCATGTTATGAACTTGAAAGGATCTACAAACATCTGTGACACAAACCTTTGGAATTGTCTAGAACAGGCATTTCCTAGACTGGTTTAACTGATATGATACTAAAGATGAGCAGGATTATTCTATGAGACCAGGTTCTGGACTGAATTAAAGAAGGAAAGAACATACCTTCCTTACCACCCTCTCTTCCTCTCATCCCTCCACCCCACCCCAGCTTCTTGATTGAGGATATAATGCAAATATAATACTGGCTGGCCCATTCTTTCTGCTGCTATGACTTCCCAATAGTTAGTGTAACAATGCATCCTCAAATTATTATTCAAAACAAACACTTGCTATGGTCAAGTATTAGCCACACCAATGTGAAAAAATGTGCAAATGTAAAACCCAACATAAAGCTATACAGCATCTATTCGAAATGGCTATTTTAACTTCACAAACATTCATTAAAATGTGTAGACTTTGGCTCTGGTTACTTTTGATGCGTGTCTGTGTGTGTCTGTGTGTGTGTGTGTGTGTGTGTGTGTGTGTGTGTGTGTGTGTATACTGGTGGTGTATTATGTAAGGTTATAGCAAAGTTTACTAAAAATTAAAAATAATTAAACCTTAAAAGTTCAAAAATAATTTTAAAAAATCACAAGACAGTAATAATGAAGAAAAGACCTGTTTCATTCCCTAACTGTTCTACATGCAGTTCATACAACTTTATGCAAGAGTGTATAAAGGGAAGGTAAGTGTGTCACTAACAAAAGATGTAGGAAAAGTTTAAAGGAAAGAACCTACAATAGGTTAAACATGAAGTGCAGGTAGGCATAAAACATTTAGCCAACTTGAACTGTCAACAGTTTGTCAAATATCATTCCATTACGTCCCAGAGGCTATTAATATAACTTAAGATGTAAAGAAAAATATACTTTTTAAAAAAATTTTTTAAGATACCATTTAGGAAGCAGTTTTTGTATTCTAAATGAATTTGATTTGATGTAGCAACTGTAAAAATTCATCGTTTTCATTCTGTAGGCCATCACTGCAGTAGAAATTGGACATGGGTAGCCTCAGATACAAATGTTAAACTGACTCAATTAGAAAAAGTGTTGCTTTTTTAAGGGTTCTATAATTTTAAAAAATTTCCCATTTTCTTTTGCTTAATATTATATCAATTCACTCTACTATAATGCTATTTATACATAAATTGCACTGAAATTTGTTAAAAAAAAATATGACCATGAGAAAAATTGTTTAAAGAAGCACTAAGCAACAGAGGAAAAAAAATGTCACATGTGATGACAATTACAGCCAACCTAAAAAGCATCACTTAATGCTAGGAGAAGAGAGCAGAGAAAGAAAGTTTAATATTAAACATAATTCTTCTCTTTGAGCTTCAATGAAGCCAATGTAGAGATCACCAGGTATTTTCACCTCTAGACCTCAGCTTACAAAAACCAGAAAAGGGGCTGGAGAGATGGCTCAGTGGTTAAGAGGACCCTCGGCTCTTCCAGAGGACCCGGGTTCAATTCCCAGCACCCACATGGCAGCTAACAACTGTCTGTAGTTCCAGTTCCAGGCAAACACCAAAGCAAATAAATAAAGTTAAAAAAAAAAAAAAAAAAAAAACCAGAAAAAAGGAACAAGATCATTACTGAAACATCTTGATGAAATTTTTTTTCAAGTGAAATTCATTTTCTCATTCATTGCCAAGAATAAGACAGTATTTCTAATTTCAGAGTCAAACCATGGGATGAACACATGTAAATGATAAAAATGAATAATGAAATGGCCTCTTGCAGTTTGCTAGAATGTGTAGTTTTATAATAAATTACAAATATACCAAATTCATTAGGAGTGTGTTTCTTGTTTTACATTTTGATATGATATAGAAAATGTACAAACATCCTTTTCAAAAGGCCTTTGGACTTCATCTAACTCTCAACTTTAAATACATTAACTTAAATCATTACAATTTATCACAAATATCTTTAAGCTAAGAAACAAAGTAAAGAAGGCCATATGAACAACAGTGCTGCCAAAGGCTTTCTATTTTCTGTCTCGTTTTGGATGGGAAAATCTACCCCAGACAACTTACAGAGTAGGACACAGAGTACTCACCATAACGGCAAACTTCTCAGGTTCACACAAACTGTTAGTGTCGCTCCTGAACTGGGACAACGAACTCAACTGCTCTTCGTCAGGAAGATGCTTTAGTAAGTTCTAAAAATTAAAACCAAGGAACAGTACCTTCACTACATGCAGCATTCCAAATTTAAAAAATTAATCCGTAAACTGCAAAGGAAGCAGTGAAGAAATGAATCTTGTTTATTTCAGATACCCTCCCTTTTCCTAAGCCTTAAGCAACAAGGCCGCTCAGCTTGGAAACAGTCAATTTCACTTTCCTCTATCCCCAAGTTATTAGATATTCAAATCAAGCACTACTGAATATTTATTTGATTAGCTTATAATTGAGAAAGGAGAACTCAACTTATACCAAAGAAACAGCTTTCCCACCTGGATAAATATGATCCATTACATTTTGGCTTTAGGGAATTGAATGTCAGAAATCTCAGACAAAGTCAAACATATTTCTGCACTTTACTCAGGGGGATCAAAGAAATCATAACTTGCTACCAAAGGCAAGGGAAAGAATATGAGAGAAATGAAAGTAATATTAATGCAGTGCTTACAAGATCCTTTAATTTAGAAGGATCAAATTAAAAAAAAACAAAACAAAACAAAAAAAACCCAAAACCTGAAGATCCCTTTAAAGTAAGTTTCCTGAAGGGGAGAAAATTGCTAAGAGGCATTGGAGACATGGAATGAAGAATTTCGCAGAGGAAATGCATATCCATATATCTACCATGTGTCTGCCTGCATCCATCATGGTTTAGGGCCACAGGTTCCATCGGCTGTTCAGGTCTTTGTGCTATGTATAGTATTTCTAATCCACACATTTAACACAACCATTTAAAGAAAGAGCTCTCTTCTCCTGCCAGTATTTAAACAAATAAGCAACCCCATGAAGCCTTTGTTTCAAAATCTGTGGCATAGTTAGTATACTAATATTAAAGTCAAGGGGGGAGAAAAATGGAAGAGGGTCACAGCTCCAAATTACTTCATACACTCCAGCAAAATTAACAACATGACTCTACAGCATGTTATGTATGTCTCTTGGCAGAAACAAAACTCGCCCAAAGTATTATTGCTTTAAAATATTACAGGGTGTCATATATCAAATGTAGTTAGATCAAAGAGCATGCCATAGGCTCACCTCTTGATAAAACATTGGTTGATTGGCTAAAAACAAACAACAACAACAACAACAAATAGGAGCAATTTAAGAACACTCGCAGAAAGAATGTAGTTATTTTTAATACTAGCAAGGTGAATGCAAGCAATAAAAGTATAAGATTTCTGCCACATGAATATGAATTTCTCTTGTTGAAAATATCTGAGACCAAGAGCCTAGATATTTATCATTTTTCTTCTGTTCAAGTTACAGCTACTCTTTCAAATTCCTTATTGTATGGTGCCACTCATATTCTTAGCATTTTTAAAGATGCTCATAATAGCTCAGTCAATATTTTAATTATTATACACTTAAAATTTATTGTTTCATCAGAATATAACAAAGTTTCACCTCAGTATCTGGGTGTTCCATTGTGAAAAACTCCAGATTTGTAAGGATGCAAGCTCAGCCTTCCTCTGTTTTCAGTTCCTTCCTAAATTCCCCATCAACACTGTACAGACACAGCAGTTGATCCTCAGCGTTCACAGTACAGTATTAGAAGGAACACCATGGTGCTATTCAATTATCCTCTCCATTATGCCCAGGTCTTATGTCTTCATTTAAGCATCTGGCCTCAAACACATAAAAGACTATGTTCTCCCAATCTAATTTTTCTTACACTCTCAACAATGCTACATCTATCTTATAATATAATTACACATGTAAATATTATTGTTGGCAAAATACAAACTCTGAGGTGAAACTCTGACAGACGCTCATACAAAGCCTTATGCACTGTGTATAAAACAGTTATAGCAATGCCAATGTGTTTATTTTAAATATATAGAGAATGGTGTGCAAAAGTAGCATAAATATTGATATACTTGGACATGTTACATATGAATGGCATGTCAAAATGACAGTGTACAAAGATAACAAAATAATGATTATTACAAAGTACACTTCAACATTCATGCTAAAATAAGTGAGTATTTCTAAATTAAATGTTACACTTTAAATAATATGAAATTCCTATCTTATAACAAATGAATAAAAGATATATGTGTGTGTGTGTTTTATATATATAATATATCAAGCTTTTTTAAAGGTTTTTCTAATTATGCACTGGCTTTACACTTTTTAAACATGTTATAAAGAACAATATCATTTAGACCCAAGATGTGCTTGTATACTCACCCAACGCCTATGAAAATACCTGCTTACATAAAAAAAAAAGGCATTAAAACTACAGTTTGGATTCTATCAGATGGCCTTACACGACGGTAAACAGCCTGGAGTATCTCAGTGTCTAGTGCTATCAAGAAGGGGAGAGCACAACAGTAACAGGAAGACATGGTCATGGAAAGCAAGAGACAGAGTACAATGATAGCTGCCTACAAGATGAAGGAAGGGTCCAAAGTAAGAGAGGGAGACAGAAAGAAATCTGGACTTCAGCTCAGGGAGAAAAATACTGGACTTCTACTTTACAGCAACTCAAGATAGTAAATTGCTTATTGTAATCTGTGCATTAAGAAATCATATAAAGCTGAACCTGTATGGACATGAATTACAAAATACAAAGGCCTCTTCTTTTTCTATATCACAAAATGCACATAATTACCTAAAACATCCATGTAATCAAGTTAAAAGCTATTCTGTAAATATTTAACAAACCCATTACAAGAAATACAAATATGCATTATGTAGAAAAATTTTCTTTGAGGAACTAAGCATCTGTTCTCAGCAAGATGCCACATACACAATCAAAAACTAAGAAGAAAATCCAGTTTAAAAAAATGCTACAAAGGAAAATAGTGTGTAAAGAAAAGTGGTTGGATTGAGTCCAGGCAACTCAGTGTACAAATAATCTAAATGAAGAGCCTGTTCCACCACGTAACAAGGAGGAGACATAAGAGGTAAAACCTAGAACTGTAGAGGTAACAGTTACTGATGGATAAAAATATCTAATAAAGTTTAAACACCATTCACAAGGATAAATGATCCTTGGTGCACACTCTCCATTCTTCTATAGAGCCCTGAAAGGCCTGAGACTCTGCATTCCACTGCCTAAGCCTTCAGAGTGCAGAGATCACAGACAAGAGACAGGACATCTGGCTTGTTGCTTTCTTTACCTTGCCAATAATAATAATAATAGCAATTACTGTCATCTACTACATATTATACATGATATACATATTATACATACATATTATACACTCAAATATGTATCCTGGTTATTATTACTATTTTAGGACTTGCAAGTGTTTTCTTGTCAGAACATAAAATGATAAATGGAAGAATTTCCTTATCACATAATATGTTTTGTATGTCCAACCTTCCATTTGGTCAAAGCTTACATATTAGAACCTTTATGTGCAGTTTAGTAATTTTGGTTAAACACTTTTCACTCACTACAAAATGCTAAGGTCAAGACACATTTTTCAGAATCTTCTAGCCTTTAGAATGAATGTGCAGACCTTCCAAGCAAAGCCCATGTCCTCTGGGAGCACAGTGAGGCCAGAAGAGTTGCACAGGAAACGCAAATCAAGGCTCCTTCATTCCCTTAACCGAACTGATTCAACTCCATAAGCCAAAGGAAAACACATTCAACAAGACTATAAAGCAAACTTAAATTAATATGCTACTGGTCTTAATTGTAACAAAAAAAATGTGAGTAAAGTTCAACAATTTGCCTTCAGAAAGAGTCACTAAAAATAACTAAAACGTAATCATTTTGATAGCATTATATTTAGCTGCAGTTAAGAGAAGAGGCAAAGTTTTATCTCTTGGCAATGCAGAAGTTATGCTCAAACTAATTATGGTGCAATGATTTTCCAGTTGAATAATTTGGGTAAAAAATATTGCTTCACTTACAGATTACTATTTAATGAGAAGCCTTCAATGAAATATTGGAACTTAAGCAGTGTCTGTTTGATTACCTGAATCATAGACTCTGATAACTGTGTTTCATCCACTTCTAATATCATTGTTTTTATTTCCTCATAAGGCACCCGGAAGGATGTCAGGAAGATTGCTGAAAGATGGAGGAAAAGGTCATAATATATAACATAATAAAAAGATCCTAGAGCAAGTTCTATCTATCTAAAATTCAGAGTATATACACATTTTATAGAACTATTGTGGAGCACAGTTCATTATTACATTATATTCTCTCCTCCAGGTTAGAGCTGGTACACAAGAATCTATCTTGTTTTCCTATGTAGGTCTCACAGCTGACCTTTAATTGCTTACTTGTGAATCATCAAAATGGTGCCAACTTTCAAATGATTTACAACAACTTAAATATGTTTGATATGCTACAAAACCATCATACTGTAATAAAAGTGATAAAGTTCTGGTACATGCATTTAATATTTGACTATGCATACATTACTGCCTTGTATAATGTTTTCCAGGATAAAATAGTTAAAAGACAACCATTAACAAAACAGTCAAGCAATGCATTCCTACTATACAAGTACTAGCAGTACAGTACAATTCAAAAATACTGTAGAAACTATGCTAGAGAAATAAATTTGCATTTAACTAAGTCTTTGTACTATTTTTTTATGGATGAGTTACTTATACATATATTATATTATATATAATAATATATATATTATTTGGTCCTTATACTATTTTAGAAAATAAAGTTTCAAAATGAATTAACTATATGGATAAGGGATAATAATATATTGTTGTGAATGCTCAATGTTAGGTTTTTCTGTCGGTGAATGCAATCTTACACTGTCACAGCTGAATGCATTAACATGGTCTGATTCCATTTATGTAAAACTCAGCACTAATAAATACCACACTTACTATTTAAGAAAAGGCACACAGAACAATTGTAACTATAAAAAGGAATGTTAGTGCTTCATCAAAAACTCAGGATAAGGAGTTTATACTTTATATGGGAAAACAAAAAAAATTGGAGTTGATTATAAATAAGAATTGCTGTTTTCTTTTGCCATGGGTATTTATATTGCCTATTACATTGTATATTTTATAAGCCTTTCCAGAGTATAATTAATACATACCATAACAAGATAGCTAATATAATCTTAAATGAAGAGTATAAAAAGAAAAACACATTAGGTAATACTGTAAGACATACAGGGATGGCCATGGAGATCTTGATTTTGTCCTATACTCCTGAGGAGCAATCTCTAAATCTATAGATCATTTATGGTAGTTGAACAAAATTTTTATTACTTGCAGGTATTGGGCTACACTAGAGAGTTCAGGTTACCAATATGATTTATGATGTGGGTTTTGAGCAGTGGAACCAGTTCTATTTCTGATGGTAGAGGAAACTAAGACCAGGAAGGTAGACTTCTGATACATTTTCAGTAAAATACCACAGGGGCTTCCTTTATGATCAATACTTTGAGCGCTATGGACAACTCACCGGAGCCAAGGGGATGGAAGCTTCAAGCCTGTTCTCCCTTATGTGCAGTCCATTCACCTTTTCCAGGCCTGATTTTTACCAGCTATTTTATTGACATAAAGCATACCCCAAACTACAATACTGTCAGTGAATTCTACAAGTCCCTTTAATACAATAATAATGATCAAGCTAACACAGCTCTGCTATAATGACCCTAAAGTTAGTGACACAAGACATAATATCTAAACTCTACTTAAAAAAAAAAATTGCCAAAATTTTAATTCTTAAATTATTAAGTTACTGAGAATAACATAAGAGATATTCAATTGAGGGATCCAATAGAAGCTGGAAAATTAATGTCATCAGTGTGGCACACCTGGTTTTTCAGTGTGACAGGACATACTACAGAGGAAGCCTGGGCTCAGCTAAATGCAGCACTCGGCTTTTGCAAGCAGTGTTCAGTGAGGCTATTTATCAATATTTCAACCTTTGTATTAATTCATAGATTTCAGGGATTTTTTCCTTTAAAGCTCTAATTCCTACTTTTAAAGAATCTGGCAGAATACATGAATCTTATAAATCTCTTGAGACTTCTCTTGATTCTGGAATTCTATCCAAGTGGTTGGGCCTTAAATCACTGCCAATACTTTCATGGACTCATCAAATGAGAAATAAGTCACCTTTAACAAAGTTAGGTAAATAAATGAGTGGCTTTTAGATGTTGCCTCAAAGGTAAAGAGCATGTTTCAATGATGGGATAGCGATATCACTTTTCTCTTAGTATTTAGAAAAGAACCTCTCTATATCACTGTCATTCTACTACCAACTACAGTTTCACTCAAAGCTATTTCATTCTAAACCAGCGCTTACTGTCTAGACCAGACTCATCCTACGGTTCAATACTTCAAGAATGTGTTTAATAAACAGAAAACAATGCTGACTCCAACTAACGTTTTAATGACAATTAGAAACTGCTAAAGCACTGTAGTGTTTAAATCAGAGAACTTGACTATAATGTGAAAGGGTGACAATAATCATATATGGATTAAACCCAAATATGTTGTGATGTAGCACTCATGCACAAAAAATATCATTTCCAATAGAAGGGAAAAAAGAAACCACATCACACAGTAGAGGGACTGGGCAGTATAATCTAATCATCTTATTACAAGGATGGACAACTCTGAAAGAGATCAAAGAAACAAATAAATGCTTCCACCCAGAAGTGATATCTTCTCCATTTACATATTCACTGGCTCAAGTATGTCACAGGATGATAGTAATATAAAATAGGAAGATATGCAATCAATCTATGATCAGAAAAAGCGGACTGAATATCAATAGCATTAATGCCTCCATACTAGCCCATAAAGATCTAATCTTAGCCTATATAGGCGAAAGGGTTACTCTCTGCCATAGTGGATGTGGGAAGTCATTTCAGAAACATACATAAAGGGACTATAAAGTCTACCTTTTGCACATATTGCTCTCATATAACACTCCTCAATCAATTGCATGGAACATTATCTTCTGGCTGGAGAATTGTTTGGTTCCAATATTTGCTTAAAGCTCACTTGAGGCATGTAACAACTGACAAACAGACTAAAAGCCAGAGTAACACTCCTCATCCCTCTAGATTCTTCTTATTATATCCCTCTTGCATCACCAGGAAGTAATATACACAGGTCAAATTATCTCAGCTCCAAGTAGAACTCTCTTTGATGCATTTAAAATGCAGTAAGAAATGAATTAGGAACAAAATTATTGCCTTCCTTCATAATAATTCAGCCAGGAAGACAATTGAACACTACATATTTAGTTCCCATAATAGTAATTAAATCTAAAATATTTCCATCAGTGCTTTTGAGGAAAAGGCTTTGAGCTGCTCAGGTGGGATAATGGAATTCATTTTACTCCTCATCTTTATTTCCATTAATATTTGAATTGCTGTCCTGCATGATCAGGTGTCAGAAGTACTAGATATTTGGAGGAATAAAAGAATAAATAGATTACAGATTCTTTTATCAAAGCATGATGTCATTACTTGAATTCCTTGTCCTTAATACTTGAAAAATGAACTTTAAAGAGGGGTTTCTTTGGCACTTGTGTGAGACAGAATTTCATCGTAAATTCTTATTTTTTATTACATATTAATCTTTTCAAGAATTTAATCTTATAATTCTCATGAAGGAGAATTATATTTGAATTTAGTATTCAAGCAAAGAAATTAAAATAATGGAAAACAGGACACAAAATGAGCATATTTCAAGAAACAATCCACAGAGACTTGATATGTTAATGATATTCATATGTGATACTTACAAAGATTCTGAGCAATTTTAGGATCTAGAAATTTAAGTTCCTTAATTCTTTTCTTAATAGCTTTCTTCTCCTCAAAATCATCTGTATTCCTTTTAGCTGTAAGACAAAAGAGGTTTATGCTAGAATCGGTATGAACATCAAGGGCAAAAGGGTTGGAAATGAACTTTTTTGATTGAAAAAGTTAACATGTATGTATACTAAATCACACAGTAATAAAAATATAATATTATCTTCTACTACCCAGGAATTACACTGCTTCAGAGAGACACTGGTGATTCTTAGGCTTGAAAAAATTACTAAGACTAAAATAAAAACTGCTGGAAAAACAGGTATAATGTGGAGAAGGACAGAAAGAAGTATAAGAGCAAATAAAGTAAGATCATTTGTACAAAATGAGAACACGGTTACAACCACTGATATACTTTACAAAGGGTTAAGAAGTAATCCCAAGAATTCTAAACAAAAAATACATAGCTTCTTTCCTTGATATAGCATGTATTTAAAACTACAAATCTGTTTCAGTAATTATTCAGTTGATAACAGTATTCATCATAAATACTATGTGTTTTAGTTGTAATTTTTATTCTCCCTAAGGGAAAACAAATTTTACTCCAACATATTGCATAAACAAAAGGCTGATTTTATTGTATGGTTATTTTCAATCTTTTATTGCAATAATAAGTACCAAGCATCAGTTGAAAAACGTTAGGCTAGGTGATATAGGGGTGATGCTAGACCAAGCAGACATTCTCAACATCATAAAATTTAAGGTCAATATAATTGACTGTAAAATTAATGGCAGTCAAAATACACTGATAAACCAATAATTTTTTTAGTAAGAACACAATGGAAAAGACAAGTCTAAGGCGTGCAAGTCAAGTATGATCTTCCTGAGATAAAGGGTAACTAATTCAAAGTTGGAAAAAGAAAGCCAAGTGAGAATGTGCAGCACAGAGGAAGAAGAGAAAGTAGAAGTGTGGTGTGTGCGTGCGTGCATTCATGCGTGCATGCATGTGTGTATGTGTAACACATTCAATAGTGTAAAAGACAAGGATGTGAATACAGTATGAATAGAGAATACTAAGTAAATTAAATGACACCAACACAAAACCAGGAACCTAATTATCCAAGATCATTAAAATCAGTGTAATATGTTTGAGCTTTATTTGCAGAGTACGAGAAGCCACTGAAGATTCAGCATCTTGAAGCTATATCAAGAGAACTCCACATTAAAGAGGAGCTGGAGGTTCTGAAAAATGGCACAAATGGTGACCGAAAGGTGAAAAAGGAGAATTACAATACTCAAAGTGGATAATACCAAAGTAGGCAAGGCATGGAGAGAATAGGTGAGCACAAAAGCTACATCAAGAGTAGAAACTAAACTAGTTATTGCACCAAGGCAAGTCTTCCTTCTGAGTTCCAGACTGGATAGAAATATCAAAACCACATGTCTAAAGTTCAACTCCTGAAGCATACCTCCCTCCATATGCCTCTTCCAACATCAGCCCTTACAGCAGAAAGGAGGCATACTCTTTCTCAGAGGCTCAAACTGAACAGTTTGCACTTCTATTGAAACCACAGTTCATCCGTCAGTGAGCCTAGTGGGTCTTAGCTCCAAGAACTGAATTACCTAACACAATCATTCCAAAGCACCTCCCTGGTTGCTACTTCTGTCCTCCTCAGACTGCTCTTCCCACCTCTATCACAATTGCTCTCTAACAAGTTTCCCTTGCTGCCTAGCTGCAAATTTTCTATACCGTCTTTGTCATAACTGCAGAGAAAAAAATTCTATTCAAACTCCCTAAAAGGCTCATGGATACCTTATACATATGCAAACCCTATACCCAGTTTTCCCAACATCATTTCCCTTTCCTTTAATTTTTTAATTCCAGAACATTTTTTTCCTTATCTTTTCCTCTAAAATGTAGAACTGCTTGTATAAGCAAAGGACTCAGAGTCAGCACATGAAACACATGCATATCTATGATCACCTTGAGACTGCTCACAATAAGCACACATTATTGAATCAGCCTATGTGTACATCAAAGGACAAATAAAAAGTACCTAATCCACACAGGAAATATTGTTCAGTCATAAAGAACAACCAAACCCAGGAAATCACAAGAAAACTGATATAACTAGAGTTTGATAAACTGAGCCAGACTTTAGAAGTAAAAATTATAAGAGCAAAAGAATTAAGATCATGATGCAGAAACCCAGAGACAGCTGACCAAAGCTATGGGGAGCTCACTGACTTTCAACTGAAAACTGGGGAACCTGCATGGGCCTGAAGGAGGCCCTCTAAATGGAAATGACAGGTGAATAGCATGGGCAGTTTATGGGGTCTCTGGTAGAAGGAACAGAATTTATTCCTAGTGCATGAAGGGCTTTTTGGAGCCCATTTCCTACAGAGGAACACCTTGCTCAGCCTTGAGTCTTATGGTGGGGTGAGGGCTTAATTCTACCTCAACTGGATATGCCAGACATCATTGCCTCACTCTGGAGACTCTACCCTCTCTAAGAAATGAATGATGGTAGAATGGAACTGGGGGGAGGAAGCTGGGATATGACTGGGAAGAGGCAAGGGAGGGGGAATAGTGGTGGGTACATTAAAATAAAAATATGTACTAAAAATACTTTTAGAAAATAAAAACAGTGGCTTAATTCCCCTTGCTTAATCTTACCAAATATCAACCATCTACTATTTAAAAGGTGGAATCTATATTTTATTTTTATAACTCCTAAGAGAAAGGCAGGCTCTATTTTTTAAAGTTAAGTATCCTCTGACATACTGAAACACTTCCCAGTGTATTCTGAAGAAAACACCAAGGACAAAGTAACCTAAGTTTTAAATACTTCTAGTGTAAAGTCTATGAAGAATGTCCGTGAACAGTATTCAGCTTCTCCTATCACCTCGAAAGAGTGACCCTCATTACCAACGTGAGAGAAGAAACGCTAGTGTAAGTAATCTTAAGCAACAGATCAATAACGTTTACTCCAATGGCCTTTTTACTGCAGTATACTAAATATTACAATGAAAAATAAAGTTTACTACCAACTTTGCAACTCCACTTTACACTAAAAAACTAAACAAGTATTGACCAATTCTCTCTTGTTTACAACACAGTGATAGTAGACTCTTCCTTAGTTTATCAGTGTACTCATAACACAACAACTGTATGGTTTTCTTCACTGTCAGTCCTATACAGCCAAAGAATGAGAAACATGTGAGGAATAAGAACGATCCCCAGTGCAGAAAGAGGAAGAGAACACTTTTAATGAGAGAGGTTCTTAGGTGACTGGTACTCTGCCAGAAAGGGATTATGGAAGCTCCTAAACTCTGCTAGTTTTTGTGAAGACTAGCGCTAAAAGAGCTAAATGGCCCCTTTTACACTGCTGCCATGGTACCCATTCACCAGCATGTCCTTAAGAGGCAGACAGAAGCTGATGACTTCTCTTAACTCTAAAGAATTCTGAGGTAAATAAGCTACCTTTCTATATAAATCATATAGATTTCTGTTATTTTGTTATCGAAATGGAAAACAGACTAACTCAACAAAAATAAGAAGAATCCATTACAGGAAAATGAGACAAAGGGAGAGTGATCAGTTATTGGGAATAAAGCATTTATATAAAATTCCATCCCCATTTCTATGTAGGTGATATCTCTGTGAAACACTAACAGGCCACGTCCCTAAAGCAATGAAGAGCTAGAAATAGTGGCAGGCAGTTCTGCATTCTCTTCATATCTTATCCCTGAACCCACCTATAAGAAAACTGCCCTCTAAGAGAAGACAGAAGAGTGACATAAATTGGTAATTGCTTCAGTTAACCCTCCTGGCACAGACATAAGGAACAGAACCAGAGTACACAGCACAGTATAGCAAAGCAAACATACTCCATCATTCCTGGGTAGAGCTCAGCATCTTCAGCCAGTACAAACACACCTGTGCCTCAAGACTAGATTTGTTTCTGTGTGACATGGAACTCTGGGTCAGAGGGTCAGATTACTAAAGCCATCTATTTGTATAAGCTAGCCAATTTGTCATTAAAAATCTGTGTTTGATCTTATTTCCTGTACATGCATACTAACATCCCATTTAATCCATGAGAAGATTAATCCTGTTCAAAAGCCCTGCTGATCACTAACACAGCATATGCTGCATTTTATATAGGCTTTATGTCAGAATAAAGTCAAAGATGACGAAACTTTGTCACTAAGAGCCATGAACTGGAAAAGTCCTTTTAAATTACATCTTCACTTTATTCCTTTCCTATGTTCAAAGTTTCAAAAATAGTAGCAAAATTATATGAAGAATCTTGTTACAAAATCTGCTCTTTCACACTAAATTTTCCATTAAAAATTACAGTTCCACAGTACATGATTATACATCTTATTCCAGCCCATTTTCCATTATGTTCTAATCAGACTGATTTAAAATGTGACCTTTGGGGAATTAGATTCTATATAAATTTTATCATAAATTCCACATAAATTTTATCATACATTATTTCATTATTTAAAAAATAGAATATGCATGTCAAAATGTGTCTGTAACACATGAAATAAGTTTTCTCTTTTCACAATGGAATATTTTATATATGTAAGATCTATTTGCAATTATGTATTTTATTGATTCAGATTGAATATATATCATGCTAATGTGTTTTAAAACATGAAACACTGATAGTTTTACATGCTAATGATTACAATAAATTGCCATTTCTTTTTCTTAATATTTATTTATTATGTATACAGAAGAGGGCACCAGATCTCATTACAGATGGTTGTGAGCCACCATGTGGCTGCTGGGAATTGAACCCAGGACCTCTGGAAGAACAGTCAGTACTCTTAACCTCTGAGCCATCTCTCCAGCCCCAAAAATTGCCATTTCTAATAATACAACTTCTGAACACAATGAGCTGAATTTAAAGATATGGAAAATACAGATCTTTACCCGATTTAAAAAGCAAGCAATCTCTATAATACTAAGAGATGCCAGTAAATTCAGCTCATTTACAGAAAAAGAATAAGTAATATATTTAGGACATGAGGCCTGAGATGTGTTAATAGTGTTCAAAGTCAAGTGAGGGATAGGGGGAAGGAGCACCTATGACCAGCTTACAGAACTACTAACATCTGGCTTCCTTATTATAGATATTCTAAGAGGCTGATGAAGAATGTAAGAATTTCATAAATTTTAGAACCACAAAAGTAAAAAAATATGAAATGCCATATGCTCATTCTATAGATGAGGAAGCCTGACTGCAGAGGTTTTTACAATTGGCCAAAGAAAGAGTTTGGCTGTGACCAGATCTGAGCCTGAGCATCCACCACCAGTACCACCTGCACCACCAGGCACTGAAATCTGCACTACAGTACAACATGGAAAGAAAAGTCCCATTTCTTTGCTTTATCAATGATGCAGGATGCCCTTGCTCAACATGCTCACAAGGAAGAGACTGACTAAGGTGAGCATGCCCAAGGGAGGGAAGAGGAATACACAACCTTCGGAATACAATTAGCTGAACTCAAAGATATGGAAAAAACTACAGTTCAGGGTGGAAAATCAGTTCACCCATCATAGTCTCTCCTATGAAATACATCTAGCTGGGCTTTAGTCTCTGCTTTATGGTGCTGATGAAATGACTGACAATTAAGGATTAGAATTTAAGAAGAAAAAAACTCCCAGCTGACTACAGGGCCTCACACTATTGGTGGCTGCGATATAATGTCATAAATTTATGTAAGATTTAGAAAACCAGCAGGCATAAAATATAAAAATTACAAGTGAATGTGAAAAGACTTATGGGAAAACATATGTACACAGAGACACATGAACACACACACACACAACCACAGGTTTGGTTCACAATAAAACCATGGCAAATATGAAAGTAAATAGCTTAGTCCTGAAAACCCTAATTGTATAAACTGCTTTATTCATACCTGATCTGTCAAACCTAATTTTAGAATTTCTAGGCACACAAACAAAAAAGTATGCAACCAACTAAACAGAAAATATTGAGAGAAAAGTATATAGGCTATATAACTGTACAAATACTAATGTATGACTGCCATAACCAATCAAGAGTTTTTCTGGCTTAAGTTTTCAACAATTCAAAGGTATAAACTACACAATATTTAGGAAGAGTGGTTAAATCACTAAATGAAATTTTATGCAAGAGATTATTTTGTCTATAACAATCATCAAAACAGCAGCAAATATATGCATATTTCTCATACATGACATTCTGCTTCAGTAGTCAATGTCACAAAACAAAGGGTCTTGAAGGGCTTTAAGCTAAAGTAGGCATCTTGCAAAGATAGGGAGGAGGCATTCTTTACTCAATGAAACTCTGAAGCTACCCATAGTTTTGGGGGTTTTTGTTGCTTGTTTTAATCACAATAACATGTCTACAGTGAACTATTTAGGCAGGGAGACCTTCCTGACCCCAACAATGTTACCAATATCTCATTCTCTTTCTTCTTCCCCTACCTCCCATCCTTATTGTTATATTGGCTAAAATTTGTTTCATTTGTTTGTGAAATAAGGTCTCAGGATGCAGGAATGGGTGGCCTGATACTTGTGCTGTAGTCTACTTGGATCTTAAACTCCTGCCTTACAATCCATACTACAGAGGTTCCAGGAATTAGCTACCATAACAGGGTGATTTGCCCATTTTTTTTTATATATCTGTGAGGAATACATCAACGAAAATATTTTTATCATATCAGTTCCTTAAAAATGAACATCAACGCAACTGCAAAAAACTTTATTCATCTGAAAATTGTTACACCCAGATTGTAAAATGAACCAATAACCTGAGATGTCCTTTGTATTAGCATCTTCTTATAACCAAAGTGCGTGTGTGTGGGGGTCAGTTTTACAGACACTAATTTTAAACCAAAAACCTGTGAGGAAGAAAGATAATCTGAAAGTTCAACTTCTCTGAGTGGTAGGAGCGAGGATACAGTGGATATAAAGTCCAAAAGAAAGAGGAAAGGGTATTAGAGATAAAAACCTCACTGGGAAAAAAATTATATCTGTTTGTCACATGACCCTTCTTAGCTCACTTCAAAAACTCAGAAAAAACACTCACGTGTCTTTTGCTATGTACCTTAGTATTTCTCACCCCTAACCTACCATATTCCCACCTGCTCCTTATGCAGGCACTGAAAGACTGGGGTTTCTTCATCATGGAATACTGTTATGTATTCATAAAAGGTGTTTTTATCACGAACTGACAGTTGACAACACAACCTTCTCATGTCCATGCTTTGATAATACAGATAGTAGAAATGGGCCTCTGCTAGAAGAAACTGCAAAGTGGACTCTGAACACTAATACATGGCATGCTAATGCTCACACCCCAGAAAGCACTGGTGAGAGAAAAGCTATTACACAAAGAATGAGAACTTGGTATGCATGCATAATTACAGAGAAGAATTAAGTCCACATGCGGATGTGGGTAATTCTGCATCTGCAGCATGCTGCACAACAGAAAGACTTAATAAGCCAGCTTATTAGAATCTGTACACAGTGTTGAGTAACTTGAGACTAGAAAGGGTAACCATGAATTTTATTAAGTAACAAAAAGAAGCAATGTCATTGTAGTGAGCTCACCATCCCTGGTGTATCAATGTGGGGGGGGGGAAACATTAACACATAACTTCATGAAAATTCCACTCAGAATGAAATGATCAGACTTAAGAAATAAATCCCATAATATTTAACTTACATCCAATCAGAGGAAGCTTTGTGAATTTTTTTTTTTTTTTTTTTTTTTTGCTGTTTGTTCTATTAAATCTTTTATTTGTGGGAAAACTGACCCCGAATATGGAATGACAACAGAAACTTCACGTTAACATTTGTTTTTGCACAGAAATAATGAAATTTTAGTAAGTTCCAGCCATAGGAATCACATGATTGTCTTTACCAATGGGCTTCACATTGTGCTGGGATAGGATTATGAATGTCAGTGCTGAGCAGAAATTATACATCTTGGTAGGAAAGAAGGGCAGACTGGATGTGTGCACTTCCACGAGAACTCTGTTCCTCCTAAGTCACTACCCCACCTCCTATTCTGTGCACTTTTCTCTCCGAGATGTGCTGGTCATTCTAGCTACTTCCATAATAGATTCCTCTGTGAAGGCTCCAGACAGCATTTCAGATCATCCTGGCTATGAATTGTCCTGGCTAACTGAATTTTCATGGTTTGTCTATTTCTTTGCACCAATTAAATACTTCATTTTTTACCTTCTTAACCACCAGTCTTTGAAACAAGAAAAACAAGCAAACAATACCCATCACTAAGAAAAACAAGAACAAAACTCTCGGTTTTTCTCCCATGTGTCTTTGCTGTCTTAACGTGGGATATTTCGCATGCTGTCCAAGACCTGGCCTACAAATACAAAATGCTTGCTTCATGTAGAAGCCCTACATAGGCCTCATAGTATGAAGAGGTTATGGGAGGGGGTAGCAGAGTGTATGGTATACACTATTAGGGAAAACTGTATTTTAAATAATGCCCTTCAGGTGAGTGGGGAAAGAGGCATGTTTAACTAGGTATACATATGAATTGAAGGGGAAAGCACTACACAGAAAGATGGAAGGTTACATAACGGTGGGAATGCAACCAAACTGTACAACTAAACACAGCAACAAATACCAAAATCTTATTATATATGTAACCACAATTGTAAAATTAGAAAATTTGTCTTTAACAGGCTTCATTTCAAATCATTCTAACAAAGTATTGTTAGTGTGATATGAAAAGATATGTAACTATAAGAACAGTCACCACCTTGCTTTTAAAATGAAGAGAAATTCTAAGTGAGCATGAAATCATCACACCAGAGGAAAACCAGATCATTAGGAGGTACATGGTCAATGCCAAGACATGCACAAATCATTCTTCTCCTGGCCTTACTCTGCCCTTCCCATAAATTTCTTCTCCAAATTTTATGAAGAATGCTTGGACAACTTGGACAATTCATCTTATAGAGAACTAAGTCCCAGCTCCATTTTCTGCAATATCCAGCTCTCAGCCTTTTGAGGCACAGAGGGCATGTAAACTAGTTTTCAGTGGAAAGAATGACTTTAATTCTCTTCCTACACTGTTTGCTCTTCTCTACTCCAGACATAATAGTAAAGCCCTCACATCTTTTACCTCCCTCCATTCTGAAGAGTGAAGGAGCTAAGAGCATCAGCGTTTTCCTCAGTCCAGTGAATGTCCTTGGCACTTGGAGAAAGTGCAGAACTAGATTCTGGAAAGCAATCAGAGGTGACCTTTGCACACAGCCTCAAGTGCTTCAGCCAGGACCCAGAGTCAGGAGAACTTCTGTGCATATCCAACAGCAGGCAAGTTAACATCCTACAGGCCTCAGTCCCTGTCTGATGTAGATCCCCTTGTGTGGCTCTCACTAAGGAGTTTCCAGGGAAAAGAAAATACAGCCAGGATTACGATCAGAAATCCTGAATGATTTCTAAGTACAAAACTTCAAAGAAGATTCCTGAGGATAAAACTTCCTAATGACTATATTTTTAAATGATGATTGTCTTTAATAAAATTCTAAATTCTCAGTATCTTTTAGACCATTTTCATGATTCAAATCCTGCTTTTGACCATGACCACAAACTGCTATTAAAATAAAAAGACATGCTCAAATTTCTCCACATACATGAACATACATAAGCACGTAAGTGCACAAATACAAATATACACACATCACATAAGCATGAAGATGCACATTAATACACACACAATATATACATACACAACCTATATGTACACATACACAAACATATGCACACAAATAGATATACATATGACTCACAGCACACAAATAGATAGAGATGTGTTGATATATATTATTATAGCAAAAAAATGCATACAAAACACACAAAAAGGAAAAAGAAAAAACCAGAAAAAATGGAATTATTCAGTGAAAGGACAATGGATGAAGCTTTTCATTAATGAGATTTCAGGAGCTTAAATCTTATGAGAAGAAAAAAATAAAATAAAACCTCACATTCAACTCAATTACTTCACAGTTATGTTGGGTCTCCTGACCCTTGAGCCTTATATAGAGAAGAATCTTTACAGTAACTAAAATAGTTCTATAAATTCCCTTCTTAACTAACTAAAAGCTACCTCAAGTTTAAATGCTTCATGAAAATCTCAGATAGTAAATGTTAATATTCAAAAAAGAAACTTTAAACCCCGTACTGACCAACATAACCATGTTTAGAAACTTCTATCAACTGTGAAGCTAAGGAATAGGTCAAGATTTATATCTTTAAAATATTCCCATAGAAGATGTTCTTATGCATGTGAACATAATTTTGTGTGTGCATACGTAGCACTGGGAATACAATGTGGGGGCCAGAACATGCTGGGTAAGCAACTGACCACTGAGATATCTGCCCCATCTCTCTTTTCAGACTTTGTGAGAGTCTCGCAGAGGAGTACAGGCTGGCCTCCGACTTGTATGTAAAAGGAATTCTTTGGAGTTAACAACCAGCTAACAAATGTAGACAAAGAGACTTGTTATGTTTTGTGAATAATTAACCTTATCTTAGGTGTTATATGAATCTGTTTCTCTTTATGTTTTGCCTCAGAGCTTTTACCCTTTTCTTTCTGTATGACCTACCTTTCCTGTTTCTTCTTTGTCTGACTGGCACCATATATATAAACAGAAAAAAATATTTTAATACAAAGAGCACACGAGCATTTGATAAAAAGAATAGAGAATGGTATACTTAGCAGCAATAAACAGGACAGAGGACTTTAAATTATAATTTGTTAAAGGAGTAGGTACACATACCAAAAGGCTATGCAAACCTGCTTTCAAGAGCTACATGAAAATGACTGGACAAGTTCAAGGTATATAAACTTTCCTATTATAATATAAATTATATTATATGTGTATATGTATAAATATACACTAATACAAATTATTATATTTCAAGTTTTTAAAGAGTAGCTCAGTAGAGGACTAGAAAGAGAAGAATCGTTTCTTCTAAATAAATGGACTAAAAATTCAATAAACAAGCAACACATAAGACACTGGTATCCACTGACCTACACAGGGACCAAGAGGAAATCCTGTTCACACACTGAGCCCTCTCGGCTCAGCTCGAGAAGAACTCCTTCCTAATGCTTTCTCACATCCTCACAGTCTAAGGAGGATATACATATAACCTTTCACATCATCAGATACTTCCATCCTCCCGCTTGGACAATTACTCTTTAGGGTAACTATTACTCAGATTTCCTTCATTGCAGATGGCGTTCCTTTTGATCACAAGCATCATTTGAAAAAATTGACTACTGAATATAATGCTTACTGGATGGGTTTATTGAAATAATAAAGGCCTGTTTATATATAATACTTGATAAAAAATCATTTTAATTTAAACAAAAAGGGCCATTTCAAAATAGGTACTATTTAAAAATAAAATAAATGAGTCATATGTTGTTGCACTTCGGGGATTCACTTACACTAAGATAATTTTTATCTTTCTGGTTAAACAATACTATATAAATCAGAATTTGAAAGAGACTAAAACTATGATATTCTTGCTAATTACTCAATAATTCAGGACTTGTTCCCTGAGAAAATACAATTTCTAATTTACTAAATATTTCAAATGAAGAAAGATCTTTGAAAACTAGAAATTCCCTCACATACATTTACCACAGATAGCTATTCATAACAAAAGATATCACTGGTAGAGGAATAAAAGCCTATACACATGTGGATATGGGAAAATATAAACACCGAAAGATGTATGCACATGTGCACACAGGTTAGTTATTTCTTCTTTCAATCAAATGAGATTTAATATATGCACTCCTTTGTATTTTATCCATTTTGCAGTGTAACAAACACTGTATGTTTGTCCTTATCGTATAGGTAGATCAACAACATTCTTTTAAAGATCTTCATAGTATATCACCTGTCAACATGCTACTATGTATAAACCCATATTTCAGCTATTTGCTACTTTCCATATTGATAACTATTTTCATTGTTTCTAAACATTTGCTTACTAATTTTATTATTACAGCATAATCAAACTGTGTTTCAAATCATAATCAAAAGGTAAGGTTAGAAAGACAATTTGAGGCTAGCCAGTTCTTGAGAGTAAAAGCCTCTTACACACACACACACACACACACACACACACACACACACACACACACACACACACCATAAACACACAAGAGTATGTTAGAGTATAGTTTTTATTTTACCAAACATAATAGAATTTGTATCTAAACAATTATATCTCAGCCCCCTGCTCTCTTAAAAGAAAAGGAATGTCTTTGAACAGTTCTTCTAGTAGTATAATTTTCTTTCTGATGTCCATTTACAACAGTTTCAGAGTGCTGAAATCCTTACCTGGAACTAAGACTACCTTAAAGATAGCTAAGAACTGGAGAGGAACCTCTTCAAGGCCAAACTGTTATCCAGAATAAATGTGAAAAATGCACTTCCTGATTTCAGAACACCTCACTGCATAACTCTCCAAAATCCAGAGATTGCCCAGAAACCAAGGACAACAGAACTGGAAGAGATCTCAATGTGGGGATACTCCAAGGACTCCCTTTTCACTAAAGAGAAGCACTTATAACTGATTCATTCACTTCTTCATTCACTCATCCGTCCACTTAGAAAATCACAAGCCAATGACTTAGGCTTGTCTATAGATGGACGAGCAAAGTAAGGCAAAGGGCTATTCTTAAAAGTTCAAATGAAATTGAGACAATAAGAGATAAAACTATACAGTAACACTACCACTTATGTCAAAGGAGAAGTATTGGAGAAGTCAGGCATCTTTTGATATTTATCTTATCAGAAGCCCAATGAAAGATTTTGTAAAAGGATTATTTTGCCTTAATTCTTTGAGGCCAATCAAGAAGAAAAGATCAATGGAGCACTTGGCAGGATCAAAGAAGCAAAAAATACCACATCACAGATAAATCAGAAAAGTCATCATGCTGTAAGTGGCATTACCTGAGGTTCTTAAATTATAAATGGGAGAGGCTTTGAAGGCACTTCTATCTGCCTCCAGTATGAAAGTCACTTTCTACATATAAGCACATATTTTATACATGTATAAACATACAAGGAAGTACAATCCAGTTCTGAAAGAGACCTTACAGAGAATGCAGAAGGCAAAACATACAAATGAAAAACACCTGACAAGAATACAAAAGGCAAGAACTCTCACTATTTTTAGTCCCATTTGGCACAATGCAATTGAAAAATAGAACTTCTAATCATACTTGAACGCTGGTGCTTCTGTGGGGTAAAAGGCAACCCAGTCCTAAGAGGAAGCTGAACAGCAAGAATCTAGTTTACAGAAAGTAACTCACAGGTTTACTTTTACAGAACCCATGCCTTGTGTGCAGTGAGATTTTTGATAATTTAAATATACTTATCAATTAATGTATCATTGAGTTAAAGAAAAACTATGTTTAGCACTAATTGATTTCAAATGTGCTTTAGTTCATTTTAATGAGAAAATATACCTTCCTTTGAAGAGAACAGACACATTGGCTGTATTCTGGCTACTAATGAGGAACTTCATATAGCTATTCACAGCTTGCAATGAATCTGTCTGTCAGACCTTCATTTTCTCCTGTAGCCAGGATCATGCTCCTTGAAGAAGGCTCAGTAGAATATCAATCATTCCCTTTGGTCTCTAAAACCAAGCCTACTATTAAACTGTCCTCCTTTCTCTATTGGCCAAAATTATATAGTAATTCTTCTAACACTCATGGGTTTCTGTGAAACTTTTCTAAGCAACTGAGGTCTCAGGCCTCAGCTTCTAATTTCCCCTCCACACTATGTGATATAGCTATATTAAATGTCTGAGCAACTCTAAGTTCTCTTCAGGAGGACGATTTGTGTACATGCTACTTTCCTACACCAGGACCCTTGTCACCCAATTCCTTAGCTAATTCTTTCTGTGTTTTCATTTAAGCTGTGACATTAGAAGCCTGCCAGGACTCCCTCTCTAAACTAGAAGCCATCATCCTTTACTCCGGATCTGTATAGCACCAAATACCACACTCCCTGATCTGGTGCCTGGTTATTTATGGTCTTCATTAGACTACACACCACAGGAAGGAAGGGTACCTCTGCCTGCCTTAGACTGTGTCCTAGGAGTTAGGTCAGTCCTTTTCATATCCCATACTGTGTAGCCTGGCAGAGTGGCCAGTCATCTGGTTGTTTGGATGGCAGGATGATTCACCATGATTGGCTCATAAACCAATTTGAGAGCCCTTCTTGCTGAGGGCAGATAACTGCACCCTGGGCATAATACTTAGAAGCAGCAGGCCTTGAAGGAGACTGATTTGTATATCCAATTTCAGTCAGCGACAGAAAAAAGGCACACGAGCACAGAAGACTTAAGCACTAATACATTAGAGAGATTACAGAGCTCTGGGGGGTGGAAAGGGGGATGCCCTTAAGCACAAAAATGCTAGGTAAAAGATAAGGAGAACATTTGCTGCAGGGCAAACCAGTGTCAAGAAGGGCAAAACAGCACAGCACTGGCAATGCATCCTAGGGGTTAGGCTTGCTTGCTGTGCAGTCAGCCCTGCCTTGTTTGCTTGAGGAATCAAAGAGAACTGAGTATTATCTATGATCATAAATTTTAACAAAAAATATATATAATTTAAAATTCACAAGAAAATTTCAACAAGAAAAAAATAAAAAAGGAGCTTATACATTAAGTAGGCAGTGACTCATAGGAAACTGTTAGTGTAGAACTCACAAAAATATTTCTCAAGTATCAAGAGAAAACCAATTATCAAATGCCAAATGGTATTTTTACTGCCAGACATGCTGAATCTTATGTACAGCTCTCCAGCTTTTCATCTAGTAACCGACAAAACAACAGACCCAGGTCCCATTAACAATACAGTCCCCAGATTATTTAAGGTGTGAGTCTACTTTTTATCTTGCTGTAAAATGATACAAAGCACTATGATCCTTTCATGTTGGCCTTACAACTCAAATAGCTAGTTAAAAGCAAATATTTGTATAGCATTATACAGTTATAAATCAGATTCCCCTTGGTGCATCAAATTCATAATTATCAATGATAAGGAAATAAGAAAAGGTTCTGTAACATTACTTAATGCTGTTTCTTGTATTATCAGTTTTTCAAAGGAAAAAATATAATTGAAGTTCATAATTGATAGGTAGCATACAAAATACTGTGTTTCTTACAATTCATACAAATCCTCAAAGAATACATATAACAAATGTCTTTTAGTATTTAAATAAAAGACGAGGAAAAAAGCATTTGGGTCAACACTTAAAATACAGGCAAGCATATAATATAAAATATATTATTAGTAAATACTAATGTATGTTAATTTGTTTATACAAATATTATATACAATATTGTTTTGATCATCGAAAATTTCAAAGTTACTATTTGAAAAAAAAATCTAAGTACATGATAAATGTGTTAAGGATCTTTTTATGTATTTTCAATGATTTCACATAATCAGCATACTTTTACAATAATATGGGAATACATAAATTAGAGACTGGGTATCTGGTAAAAGAGGGGAAAAAATGTAAAATAAAACCAAAGCTGAAGTGCTGTCTGCACACTGGGGTCAACAACACTGCATCTATTATTCAGCTGAAACTCAGAATTTGCCATGAGATACCATTTTAATGTCAAATCAAGAACTGTCAATCAACACCATTTGTTTGTAATCCCTCATCAGAAAACATTGCCTCAGTCTGATCATTCACAGGGAAGAATGTAGAGAGCTTATCTGCAACCACTTAACCTTCATCAACCAACATTCATGCATGCTCATTAACATTTTTTAATCCCACTTTCGAGCATGACACAGCTTATACCGGAATAATAACTTGCTCATAATTGTACAAGACAACAGCTGGACAGGAAGAGGGCAGAGGTGAACATTCTCATAGATTATGGGGTACAGTAATGCATTACAATTAGTATAAAGAGTCTTAGGCTCATGTGGAAGTTTTCAAAAGAAGTTGAAGAAATGTCACTAGCACTAACAGCCATCTAACCTAAAGTCTGTCTGACCAGATGCCTGATTCCCCTAACACTTTCCTATTTGGAAATAAACCAAAGATAGTGATTGATCTTGGTCACCCTACCAGTTAATGAACAGAAGCAAAATTGTCAATATTATATAGTGAGAGCAACTTAAACTTATCAGATTAAAGGATAACTGAGGAAAAAAAGCTTCACATATTTCTAAATATTTTGTATTTGTCCTCAGAACATTATTGTGGTGAGTGGATTATGACTATAAAAAATTTAGAAAAATTACATCCTATAAGATATCTAAAATGATAACAAAAAAAATCTTAACAATAAAAGGTACAAAGAAAATATCAATCCAATGTTCCATTCATAGCAGCTATTACATGCATTTCTTTAAAATAATGCAATATAAATAAAGTAAAATGAATTCTGATAGTGTGAATTTGGTATCACACTGGGTACATACTCAACATTGTCTCTTAATCACCCTGTAAGTAGCTATTAACCCTCTTTTTCTGATGAGAAAATTGAAGCTGATCTTAAAGAGATTGAAAACTCATCTCAAGCCAAAAAAAAAAAAAAGAAAAAAGAAAAAGATAAAATAGAGACAGATAAGTTCCAACTAGATAAGAGTTCAAGCCCTTTACTGAGTCTCAATGTTAGTATCTACTTGAACCTATGATTTAATTTCCATTATTTCATTCTGAAAGATTTTTGAAAAAACTTCCAACTTTATAGCATTCAAGCACTCTCTACAACGTGCATCTCTTAGAACAGGGGCCTCACACCCTCCATCATCTAGTCTGAGGTCTTCCATTCAGAACATTCAGTCGACACCTCCTGCACCTCAAACTGGGTCCTCTAACAACCATTGCTACTGTTATTCCTCCCAACAAACACAAAAAAATCTTATCTTTCTTGGTTTTACCAAAAACAGCAAAATTTTTATCAAATTGAGGAATCAAAATGGCTTTTCCAAACAATTTCTTTCTCTTCTAAGAATTTTTAAAAGCTGCACCAACCAGTGAAGCACTGGGCAGGGGTATAGTAGGACTATGGTATACTGTAAATATTTGTCCCTCCTACTGGTTTAATAAAAAGCTGATTGGCCAGAGGCAGACAGAAAGTGTAGCCGGGGCTACCAGACTAAGAAAACTCTAGGAACATCTCAGAGCAGAGCAAAGATGCAGCAGAGATGCCAGGAGAATCAAATTAAAGAAGCTGAAATGCTGCTTTAAGAAAAGGAATCAAGCTGCATGGTTGAACAGGGTAAGAATCATTGGTTGGTTTAAGGGTAAAGAGTTAGCAAGATATATACCTGGGACCTACGGTGATCAGCATAAAATTAATGTAAGTGTCTCTGTGTCTCTGTCAGACTGCTGGACAACTGGACTGCTGGTCAAACCTCAGGGCTAGGCCTGAAAGTCGGGGCCAAGAATCTACTACTACACAGGGTAGTTTTACAGGACACAAGAGCATGAATAAAGCAGAAATATAAGTGGATTGCTTATTATTTGGTTTTCATTTACTCTATTTATACAATTAAAACAGAGCTTTGTTGCCATGCCAGCTCAGGTAGCTGGGCCCTTCTCTTGGTGAACATGTCCTTGTTGTCGGGATGAGAACTGATTTTACTGCATGGCACCCAGCAGGAGTTTACGCTGACATGATCTGTTGGGCTTAGCTGCCTACTAATTCTACTTAACAACCTTTAGGTACAAATGTCTATGAGCAGTTAATTCCGCAGTACTGCTTTTGTTGGGGGGTAACTGTTGAAGGAGGTCACATAACACACAGTAGACTCTCTAAGGATTTAATAATTAGAGCTTAGGTAGAGCCTCAGGAATGTCATCTGTATGTAATGGTAGGCCTAGGAGCCAATTACATACATTGTTTTATGAACAGAATGGCAGGGTTCTAACAGTCCTTAACATTGGCTTCCTCACAGTCTGTGGCTGCCTTTACATGGCAAGAGGATTGAGAAATTTAACAGAGGCCCACAGAAATCACTTGAGTTGAAGACTTCACCACCAGCCCCCACTGGTAATTAAATAAGCCTATGGATTTTATCAACTACACAGAGCTGTCTGATGTTGAGACATTGTACCAAAACATAGATTATAACATTTAGGCCTCTATTCAAAATGGTACAAAATTTGTGACAGAATTTAAAATACTAAGAATATTAAATTATTAATAAATGAGGGACAGAACACAATTTCAATGCCTACATATTTCATATAGGCACCTCTTACTATGAACATAATTTTTTCAAGGTTCATCTTTTAGCGACATCTCTTAATTTTTTTTTCTCTATGGCAAGACAACCATACTGTTATTCCTTAGTTCCATAACACCCAAGTGTGTTCACTTCTGATATACTCAAGTCCATCTTATTTGTTTATTCACAAAAGCATGCTTACACTATATATGAGTGGACATCACACACTGCTCTAGTATAAAAAATACCGTGGGCAGAAGATAAACAGGTCCTGATATGGGCCATTATAACTTTAAGACAAAACAGGGCATGATTAACCACAAAATAAACGTCGTTAGATTTAAAAAACAGCAAATAAGAACTAAAGGGCACAGTGGTGTGTAAAGATAAAAAGATCTATCCAAGTCTGAGAAATCACAAGGGTAATTTCCCAAAATAAATGGCAGCACTCAAGGCAGCAAAGATATGGGACATCAGCCTCAGAAGCCAGTTCCTTCATAGGCCTTTTCTGATACTCCACACTGAGAAAGGATCTCAAAACAAGACAAACAGTTAAGGTATAATAAACAGGTAGTATATTCCATCTTAGTGACCATAAAAGGTCACTTAACAATATGAAAACATATTGTACAGTAAGAAATGTGTGTATTTTTGTTTTAATAAAATATGAATTATGAAAGATACTAAGAAAAATGCATCCAAATTCTAAGAGGATCTAAATTCTAAAATGAATTTAAGAGTAATATAGAAGTTTAGGGTAATAATTTTTCATTCATTTACTGATGTTCTGTAACATAATTATTTTAAAAAGAAATCATAGCAGATCACATTTAATTAAACTATCTAAACATAAATTAACTATATAATAGTTTATGTCTACTTCACTAATAATACATATTTAACACTGCAATGCAGAGTCTTCTTAATATAAATATATAACTCTTCTGGGCAAAATCACAAGCTTCCTCATAGACGTGAATCCTCTACTATCATGTGTTACAGCGATTCATACTTAAATAGCATTTGAAAGCTGTGGCTACTATATTAAATTCAAGCCCTTACTAGCATAAATAAGAATGAGGTTAGTTTTCTTTCATATACAATCAATTCTTTAAAAAACTATACTTTTCCTTAATATTAAGGGTTTTTTTTTTTTAAGGTTTAAAGCTAGAATCTATCCAAAGATAGACAATAACGAGTGTACCACTGGTAATAGGAATGTAAGGTAAATTATTTACCAAGGAAACCATTTGCAACTTTATTTACAGAGAAAACAGAACTCCCATGGTTAGCAGTTCCACTAATAAATAGAAACCCAAAAAGACAAAAGCAGGCACTAACATAAATACTTCTATGTGTGCATATATGCACACTCACAGAAGTACAATCCACATTAGTTGGAAAGAGGAGAACGGTCAAATATACTTTATCAGTGGATGAACAAATAAATAGATCATAGCATACAAAAGCACAGGTTTTGGAGTATTAGGCCATTTGAATGGGAAATGCTTTCAGTTCAGCCTCAAGTATTTTGTTTGTTCATTAAGAGAAAAAAAATATGAAAAGGATAAAATAGCCAAACAGTTTTGTTCTTGCCAAACCCCTGCGCACTGTGTGCAGGGGGGACAGAAAGGAACAACTTCAAGCATGGAAGGACTTATTTTGATGTTATAAAAATGTTTGAAACTACAGAGGCCATGATTGCACAACAGTGAAAATACACTAAATGCCATCAAATTACTCGCATCCTAAACCATGTTATTTAACATGTATTTTACCTCATTTTATGTCAATTAAAAAAAAAATAACTGGGCCAAAGGAAAAAAAAAATAGCGCTGTCAGTAAAGTGCTGACAAGGCAGGTATAAGGACTATAAGGACATACGTTCCGTCATCAGGAAGTACACAAACAGAGCTGGCTGCACTGGGGTGCCCAGCTAGCCTGCTGGGTGAGTTCAAGCCAATACAAGACTCCAGAAAAAAACAAAAGGGAAAGAAATGGTGGACGGTGCCAGAGTAACAGTGCAGAGGATACCTGACATTCAGATACTGTCTACACATGTGAACACACACATTCACTCAAACTATGAGAAATACGCACATGTACAGGAATATACAAAAATCAAATGGCCAACAAAGGAGCAACCTTCAGGGAAAACACTAAAACCCACAGTGGTTCCTGTTAGAGAACATAGAATCAAGCTCCAGCCAATAACAGCAGTACTTACTTAAGCCAGCACTTCCTCCTCACAGAGATAGCAGCAGGATGAGGGAGGGTAAAGTAGTAAAGCCCTTTTATATCCATGATCTGAATCTATCTGCTGTCAGCTGCCTCATTGCTCCTCTGAATTCTTTAACCTAATTTACAAACAACCCTGTTATTCATGCAAAATGAAAAAGTCAGTGAGAGAGTTAACTGAAATCCAGATTACTTAAATATTACTACTCTCCTGCCAAAATTCCCGTTGGCATAGATTAAAAAAGGACAATTTGCTTAAGAAGGCTGAAATTACACTTTGGGTTTATAAAGAATGAAAAATCATTTGATTATTTAACAAACATTAATTTGGTGATATTATGTCTGACATTCTTTTCCATCGTACGTACATAACAGCAAACAAATCAAAGATTCTTTTTTCGGAAGTAGTTTAAACTCAAATAGGGAGAGACAAGAGAAAAAGATAAATGTACACACAGAAAATAATAACTGAACTGTATATTAGGGAGTGATGAATGACACAGAATAACAGGCCTAGAGGTAATAGAATGGGAAAGAAGATATCAAAAAATGTACCAGGACAAAAACGGACATATAAGAATAACCTAAGTCAGGACTTGCAGGAGGACTAAGTGCTTCTGCCACAGCCACACTTCACCTATGCCATGAAGGATGCCCAATGTGGAGGAACAAAAGAACTAGGAAGTCAGAGATGCCAGGTGCAGGAATTATAAATGATTCACAAGGCTTCAGTGTTTTCTGGCTTGAAAAGACTCAGTCTTGTGAAGGTAGAAAAGACAACATGGAAGGCCCTCAATCTAAGCAGCTTCTCCAATGCTAAACCCAATGGAAGCCATATTGACACTGGAAAGTGCCCTGAGGCCAAAATGGGACACCCTGTGAAAATGCTCAGTTATGTAAAGAATATATGAGAGGGAAACAAGGCCAAAGAGATCAGTGCTGCAGCGTGAGACTACAAGACCCCAGGGAGAAATGGACACCAGACTTCACTACAGATGGCAGTAATACAAGACAGAGAAGTGTTTCGTTCTTTATATATAAACGTTTAGTGCCTACACATGTGTGGAGCATTACAGACAAACACTCTCAGAGATAATAATCTAACACAGCTTTGATTTCTTACTTACAAAAAACAACAAAGAACTTGGAAACTACCCTTTAAGAGCTTTGATAATATACATAATAAATGGCATGACTGCCAAAGCATCTAAAAGTATAGAACACCAACACAGGCATAAAAACACACAAATAGCCCAGAGGTCAGAAGTCTCATTTCCAAGAGTTCTCACACCCTCTTTCACCCCACGTCCTCTACCCATACAACACAACACAACACAACACAACACAACACAACACACACACACACACACACACACACGCACACACACACACACACACACAGGAGAGAAGTCCTGGTGTTCAATTTCTCAATAACAATGAACAGTGAAATCTTCAGGGCCACAGCTTCCAATTCCTTCACACATTAAAAGCATCTAGCCTAAATTACTGAGTAGAGGACCAGGCAAGTAACTCGGCTCAGCAGACCCTCACTGTCCTCCTGCTGCTGGATGTTCCTATTAATACATGCCTGAGTATGTGGCGAATCCTGTAAGCTTTGTTAGCACGATAAACTGACACAAACTGCAGTTTTCCTTCCTGCTGGTACTGACAACATTGTTAAATCTGCTAAAGTATGCAAAATAACTGACCAATTGTAAAGCTCATTTTTTATGCAGAAGTATAATATTCAAAATAAGATAAAATGTGAGAAATTAAAAATTATTGAGATGAATAACTTCAAAATATGGAAACATAAAAGCTCTGAGGAGTCCATTTGAAAGCACACATAGTTCTCCCATTGGCTATCTGAGCTCTCCAGGGTGGAATCCTGAGGCTCTGGGAGCAGAGTGCCAAACTGTCCCACTGTGACCTGTGAAACCCTGAAAAATAATTGGTTCCCTAATTGAAAAAGAAAAGAAGATTAAAGAAGGAGGGGAAGCTTTGCTGCAGGAAGGAGTCTTGGGCAATCTGACGATAGGAGGAGACAGCACATGACAAAGAGCCAACAATTAAAATTAATTGCAGATTTTGTGTAAAAAATGGTTGCATTAGATAATTTGATAAATACATTTCTTTCAATGATGACATTTTTCAATTAAAATAAACTTTAAAATATATTTTATATATGCAACTATAACAAGAGTTTGTAATAAAATTATATATTCATATCCATTTGTAGATGCTTGTTAAGTGTGAGTAATGTTTTTTTCCATGAAAACATTCTTTTTCCTTAAACACTCTATCAGAAGAATATAAATATAATTAAAATAAAGTAAACTATAGAACATCATAGATCAAGAATAATAATATATAGTGAAAATTTAATTAAATCTTTTAAAGAAAATTTAATTTACTTTATAGTCAATATAATCCAAACTACGGCACAAAACATTATTTACTTTCCTAAATAAAAAGTATGTTGCTGGTTGTTTTACTCTTTGGGCTTTGGGGAACTTCCACCAAGCTCTCAAGTAAATCATACATGGAGGTTTATACTTGCTTATAAATGCCCAGTTTTAGCTTGACTTGTTTCTAGCCAGATTTTCTTAACTTTAAATTATACAGTCTATCATTTGCCCCTGGGCTTTTACCTTTCTCTTACTTCTGTGAATCTTACTTTAATTTTTACTCTGTAGCTAGCCAGAGTTCCCCTCTCCTTATTCTCTTGCTCCTTCCTCTTCCAGACTTTTCCTTCTGTATGTTCTTTCTACCTTCCAGCTCTGCCTATTCTTTTTCTTACATTGCTATTGACAGTTCAGATCTTTATTAGACCATTAGGTGTTTTGGAGAGGCAAAGAATCACAGCTTCACACAGTTAAACAAATGCAACATAAACAAAAGTAATAGAAATCAAAATAATATTAATAGTCTACAACAAAAATATCTCTTTTATCTTTGAAGTAAGGTGACAGTAGTAAATATGCTGTTATGTGACAATGCCTACTTTAGATTTTTAAGAATATACCTATAGAATGAAGAATGCAAAATAAAAATACATGTACATAATTCAATAATTCCCACAAAAATATAGGAACATATACTACAAACAAAAAAGCACAGAAAGCATGATGCCTGCTGAACATTAATTAAATATCATATACATGAATAAATGTGATGGAAACAGTCCTTTCTGGCACTTAAAACATGATATGGGATTTCCCCTAGAAATCTAGAAGACATAGGGTTAATGTGACTGATAATCCCTCTGTAAATGTTCAGTTAGCAGAGAAAGAGCTGAGTCATGGTGTCCCTAAATGGCACTGTTGTAACGGGAATCCAAGGTGAGGACATAAACAATATAATGGCAACTAAGTGCTATTAACCTAGCCAAGTGCCTTCTCAACTACTGCAACTTTATGGCATGGCCTTGCATTGCTCAAACTTCAAAACTCCTTTTCTAAATATATCATATCCTATTCCTAAAATGAGTGAATACTTTACCATTGAGGGGGAAAAAAGCTTCCAGCAGAACTACAAGATGAATATATTTTAGATATCTATGTCAATGGAAGTTAGTAACTAATGAAATAGAAAAGAAATACAAGTCCCCTTGTGAGCATAACCACCCGTTCTACTTCTGCTCCAATACTCCTCTAACCTATGCAGACACAAAGAAAGGACAGCAAGCCAACACGTGCCTCTCACTAAGATACAAGATCAACTGACTGTGATAACCAAACCCCAGAATTCTGATTATAGTTATTCTCTGCTGGCAAATGTCCTCTTTAATTCACATGACCACAGCAAGCAAAATACCAAGCACCTTCCAATTCCATGTTTTGAGGCTACTACATAATATTCTCAGGTGAATACTTTTTAACCTGAAGAGATTTAAAATCCTTAAAAAAGTGATCAGACAAGTTCATGGACTTGTAGAAATACCAACACATATCTGCAATTAAACTACAAACCAAAACATTTCCTCATCATTTCCCTCAACCTGTTGCCAATTTAAAAAACCAACATCAAATAAAGCTAGGAATTGTAGGATATGCCAAAAAAACAGAAGAAAGTCAGCAACTTTCAAAACTCTTCAACTAATTGTTATTAGCTTAAACCACAAGTGCAGGGGGAACGGTGGACAGCAGAGTATTCCACTCCTGAAGTATTCCACTGCTCTGAGCCTGCTGCCAACACTCAGAGACTAGGAAAATTAACAGTTATCACACTTCCTGCAAACTCTGGGGAAAATTCAGCCTCTAAGTTCTACTTGGCACTCACAGTTGACTATGAACTGAGGCTTTCCTATGCTTTACGCATACTGGCTCCTTAATTACATTAAGCCATCCATACCACACTCCCTCATCTTTGAAAATGTAAATGCCTGTCAAAAATAATAATTTAAAAGACCCAATACGTTTTATAAATGACTAAATGTGCTTTTTTTTCCCAAAATTATTCTGAAGCTGTTAACATTCTAAGCTAAACTATAACAAGAAAAGTAACATCTGAAAAAATTAGCTTTTTCATTTTACAACACGATAAAAATTCTCAAGCCTTAAATCCATGGTTGATACACACATAGAAGAAAAAAAAAAAAAAAAAAAAACAGCCCAGAAAAACAACAAAAATGTATCTTTAAATTCAGTCTTGACTCAACAAACACCTCCCTGAAGAAACGTGAAGAGCATTAGACAAGACATATAAAAATGAAAGGGATGTATACAGAACAATCAGCTCTGTAAAGGTAAAATGGACCAGTGTGACATTTTCAAACCTGGTCATTAAGACAGGTCAGTTCATAGAGTACTTTTGTGAGTTAGAAAGCTTCACTGGAAGCAGAATATTAGTTAAACATAAATTATACTGTCACAGCCAGCACTGACAGAAAAGGTAAGCCATGTGGAACAGAATAGAGTTCCTAGAAGTAAGTCCACATACCAACAACCAACAAGTGCCTAACTAAAACAGTAAGAACATGTGCTGGAGAAAGTACAAGAATTTGCATAAATGATGTTGAAAAATACTGAGATCCCAAGAATCTGAAGAAGAGTGAAACAACCCCTGTATCTTGGCAGTTATGTGAAAATCAATTCCAAAAATATTAAAGACTTAATTAAAAATATCTGAAATGAAAAAATTGCTAAAGAAAACAAAAAGGCTTCCAACACTATAAAGTGTTTTTATTTTGTTTCACTTAAGACCCTAAAGTATAGAAGACATAAGCAAATAAATATATAACATATAATTACATCAATCTCAAAAGCTTCTACATAGAACGGAAAACAACTCTGAATAAAAAACAATCATCAAAGTAAACAGCCTAAGAACAAGAGAAAATACTAGCAAGCACTGTTGGTAACAGGAAGTTAATACCCAGCATATATAAGAAAAACCAAAATGCAAACAAAAAATAACATCAGATTAACCAATTAAGGTTGGAGGCAAATACTCATGAGCAGATATTTCTGTACGTACAATATATGTATTCTTTAAATGTTTAATAATGAGTAGACAAACACAAACCAAATTCATGCAAATAAAAATACTCATTATCAAAAAGATAAAAGATAGCCAATTGTTGAGAAACGTTTATTACTACAGCCTTTATACAAAATATTATGGAAGATACTCAAAACACCAAAGAACCAGATGATTCCACATTCCACCTAACATGAAAATACCCAAAGAAAGTAAAAATCAGTATGTTGAAGAGGCATATGCACACCTGTGTATATTAAACTACTATTCACAAAAAGTAACAAATAAAAAGCATCCAGCAACTAATGAAAGGATAATAAAAATGTGACAGACATACACAAACAGATATGGTTATTTAACCATAAAAAAGAATGTCTCATCATTTGCAGTGACATGAACAGAACTAGAAAGTATATGTTAAATGAAATAAAACTGGCACAGAAAGAAAAATATAAAATGACATTCATTGAAGGAATCTAAAACAATTAGTAATGAAGTTCACAGGACAGTGAAGGCTCACAGAAGTACTGATCGACAGAAAGAGTAAGCAATGGGGACAGACAGACAGACAGAAACTGATGCCTGAGTAGCAGGATACATCATTAGATGGCAGCAACAAGACCTGATTTTTGGCTGCAATTATGTTGATAACAGGTAACAGTTATGTTTGTATATTTAAAAATGACTTTAAATGTATTCTCTGGGAAAAAAGGTTGTTAAAAGAGACAAATATCTATATCTTAATCTTAAAATTATGCAGTAAAAATGTCTATCAAAATAGTACATGATATCCTATAAATATGCACAATATTGATATCTTAAAATGATTAAAAAGAAACTTCCTTTCAAATTGAAAAAAAGAAAATATAAATCTTCAAAAAGAAATGTACTTTGATCAAAGTTAGTGACACTGTGGAAGAGTCAGAGATGATAAACAGAACTTTACCCATGGAAATAAAACACACATTGGCAAAATTTATTATTTTTTGAGCAACACAATGAGCTGGGCACTGCAAAAGATGCTTTACGATATGCATGCTATCGTCCTCACAATAAGCCCATAAGACAGGTATTATGTCCCCCATTTGATAGAGGAAAACACTGTAGCTGTAAAAACCAGGGTTATGCACTTGGAGGGTGGACTCCAGAGCCCCCGTGTCTCCTGTCCACGCCACAGCATGGTGGTTGGTATTTACAGCTCAAATACTTACAGATGTGAATAGAGGTGCCACATGATGAAAGATGCTCTTAATAAAAAATGGCAAGTTTTAAAGCCTTTAATATAAATCGTGGGATGAGGGTGAACCGCTGTGGGGCAGTGGTAAGGTGGCAGGAGATGAGAGGAAAATTATTTTAAATCAAAGAAGAGCACTTTAAATAAAACATAATAGGATTTCTTTTAATCAGAGAAGCGGCATGGCAGAGCAGAGAGCAGTGGCCCACACTCAGATCTGTATTCCATTCGGTCCCTGCTTCTTTCAGATGAACTTTCTTCAAAGCATAACTTTTGCCTATATATAAAATGTAGATAGTACTTGTCTTGTTTCTTTCACAGAACTATTCTACAGAAGAAATAAAACAGTGTCAACAAGTAAACATGGAAACATTCTTTTAAAAAAAATCAAATACATTGCTTTATTAATCAAAGAAGGAATTCCATGTTTTGGTCAGATTTTTCTGTGTATTTTACTAATAAATGTAGTAAGTACCAAGATTCAAGAACAGACAGGTGAAAGCCTGGTGCAGAGGGACATGCCTGTAGGCTCAGCTACTCAAGAGGCTGAACAAGGAAAATCTCTTGAGTCCATAAGTTCAAAGACAACTGAAGAGCAAAGCCATCTCAAAAAGGAGGTGGAGGATGCTGAAAATGTCCTCTTAGAACATTCAAATTTGGATGGATTTCTCAAGACAAAGAATAGATTGGTCGTTTGAATTATTTTAATCAAACAACAAACACACTCATATTTCAATAGTCAGTCATCAACCCAGGCACCCAATACCGTCCATTGGTACACAATAAGAAAGACCCAAAGAAAATTCTTCAGCCTGTCCTGTCAAAGACTCAGTTGCCTATAAAGCTAGTAGAAGCCCTTCCAGAACAGTATTGTAAAACATAGACAATGCAGAGGACTTCAAAGGAAACCTGCTACACCCGAGTGTGGCTAAGCTATGGAGGCAGTGTCAAGGAGTCTCACTTTCAGGGCTCTAAGAGCTATTAGTGTACTACTGTACACTCTAACTCCGTATCTCAGTTCATTCAGGAGGTCACAGCCAACTGTGAATTCTCATTATTGATAAATAACCACTGAAAAGCAAGCCAAAGAACCACAACATATTTCATCTTAAGCTTCTGTAAATGATGCTGTAGAGATAACTTTTCAGATATGTTAAAAAGAAATACATTCTACACTGTGAAAAGATCATAGTTAATTTTGAGTTGGCAGAGGTGCAAGCAATAACCATTACATATTTGTATGAAGGAATACATTTTTCAATAGCTATTGTAAGATAAGAAAAAAAAACAAAATTAGAAGTATTCTACTGCTGCTTATAAAAAGTTAATATGCATGAAGGCAACCACAGAAGTATACAGCTCAGATTTTCTTCTAGAAAGATGTTTCTGTCAGAGGGAAAAACTACCTAGGAAGGTCCGACCTTATGATCCCTTAGAACTGAGCTTGGCTTCTGACTGCTGAGCAGGCCTTTCTCAGGAATGCCCATGGAAGTGACTAAGCAGGGCCTGATTAATAAAGACCAGCCTATGTAGACTATAACAGCCAATCTTAGGGTGATGTGAGTTAGGGAGAACTGATCCACTTTGCACCCTCATTTACTGCTCACTCTTCTGGCTAATCCTTGTTTACCGCCAGCCAACACCTGTCCCCTTTAAAAAGTGAGATTAGGGAGGAAAAAAAAACAAAAAACAAACAAACAAACAAGAAAACCACTGTGCTTCAACATTTCAGCTGTGTCTTCCCAAAAGAAACAAAATAAAAACATGAATATTTTTATCAGGTATTAAACAACGTTTCATTAAATAATCAGCTAGTGTAGCAGGTTTTTTTCTTTTGGGCCACTAACCAGCTCCTGATCATGACATGAACATATTTTTAGTTTTGAATGCTTGTCCTAGCTTAGGCTCATTTCTGGCTGGCTCTTTTAAAGTGGCCAGTTCTTCTTGACTGACATTTGCCTTGGGGCTTTTTATCTTTCTTCCTTCTGTTCCTTACTTTTAGTGCTTCTACTTCTCCTGTCTGGTTGGCTAATGGCCATCTGGCTGGCTGCAGGCATGTCCCTCTCTTTCTCTTCTTTCTTTTACTTATTCTCTCTGCCTACCACCTATACCTCTCATATTTAGCTACTGGCCATTGAGCTTTTTATTAGACCAATCAGGTGCCTTAGGCAGGCAGGGTAAAACAGCAACACTTCTTTACATAATTAAACAAATGCAGCGAAAACAAATGTGACACATCTTTACATATTTAAATTAATATTTGCAGCCCAAACAAATATAACACATCTTTACATACTTAACATACTATTCTACATAAGCTAAAGGGATGAAGATTACCCTTAATTTTGAAAGACTAAAGAGTTTATATAATATTATAAAGTACTTCAAATAATTCCAATATATAAAAATGTATACAAGAGCTTCACTGTATAAATGTCTTAGATACTATTGTATGAAGTAGATATTTATAATTTTAAGAAAACCCCAAATTTTAAGCATAGGTTAGAGAAAACACTAGTGTAATTTTTTTTTCTTCACAGTTAATCAAAGATTAACTCCAGAACTAAAGTGTGTGTAACTGAGATCTCTTAAGGATGAGCAATGCACCTAGCAAGATAGAACTTGGTGTCAAAAGTTGCTAGCCTTTATCCCATTGAGATGCACAAAACACGAAACCTAAGAAACAAAACATAGAAGGCATAAAGTCACGGGCCCAAACAACTTCGCCTAGAGAGAAGAAGAGATCGGACTTACACCAGCAGAGGGTCACAGACTCATATCAATCCATGAGTTGTGCAGTAACTCAGGTAGAATTATAACTTTGAAATTATAAATTTATAATTAAAATTAGCATGCACTTCCAAGAATCATATTTTTCTGTTGTAAATTACATATTCACCTTAAGGTAAGCTTTTCTAGTAGTTTAGACGTTTGGTGCAGTTTTATGTGTAAAAAAGAATTATGTTTTAAATACATACAAAGTGACATCTTGAACACAACTAAGATCCTGTGATAATCTAGAGCTTATCACTTACCACCCCAGCAATTTGTCCACTGAACTATGATATCAGAAAGTTAAGCTTGATTTGTTCTTAGGGTACAAAAAACATGAACTATTTTCAAATGCTATGACCATTCAGCTGAAAAATTATTTTTAAACCATTCTATTAGCCATATCTGGAAAATATGACACACATGTTACAAAATGTGATTACTCCAAAAAGGTAAATGTGAAACCAGATTTTCATAATAAATCAGTCCAAATGAATTAGACTATTCATATACTCCTAGAAAGCCCTTTAATCTCTAGTAACAGTTTATAAATAATTAAAGTAATTAATATTAATTTTAGTTGGCAAATGAAACACCAATAATCTGTTTGGATACTTTAATCCATTTTCCAACAACCTACAAAAAATGAACAGATGCTTCCAATCTTGTAAAAGAGAGAGAGAGAGAGATTAGCACTGTTTTGATGATAGCAAATGTTCAAAGTATGAATATTGTGATTAAACTTGATATAAAGAGTGTTTAATATAACCTTGTTATGTATTAACAGAAGCCAAAGATAGTAAAATGTATCAGCTCTTCTGAAATGAAAATTAGTGTGCATTGTTTTGCCCTTCAGCTGAGTTTACTAACTGACTAAGACTGTATGTAACACAGGACTAATGGGATGTGTCTCCTCATTCAGTTCAGTTGTCCACACACCAAAGACAACGCTGAAGATGTACTGTTGACCTGAATAGGGGCTGCCCGGTGCAGAAAGTCAAAGAACGAGGAGGAGGAGGAGGAAAAGGGAAAGGCTTGGAAAGCTTCAGTCTGCATTTCCAAAGGAAAGGCTTAGAGAGTACTTACACTTTAGAGGTATAACTAAGGCTTTTTCCTCACTAGATCAGTGATATAAACGTAGAAAAAAAGAAGATTAAAAACAAATTGAGATCTAATTAAAAAATACATAGGGATAACACACACATACATACATCATACATTCAGTCATAGAAATTAATGGACACATATAGATACACAGACAACAAGAATTAAGAGACAACATCCATCTCCTATATCCTTACCGAAAAGACCCTGCTATGACTATGGTCAGGTAAGGAAAGATGGTTCTGTGTAAAGGAACAATTACTTTATGAGCAGTAGATACACAGTAAAAATGAAACATGATGACATAATGAATACCCAATTGGGCACAGTGGTGCTTTCTTTAACCTCAGAACTCTGCAGCCAGAAGCTGAAGAATTTCTAAGTCTCAGGACAGCCTGGTCTACACAGTGATTTTTAAGTCAGACAAGGCTACACAGAGAGATCCTTCCTCCAAAGCGGGGAGGGGAGCAGGGGGGAAGGGGTGAAGAGAAAGGAAAAGGGCAAAGCTTAAAATGGAGAAGAGAAGGAAGAAGAGTCCAGGCCCCTGGGTGGGTGCACAGGAGCGCAACAGGGATAGCAGGTTTCTTCCATCTTGTAGCATGTGAGAAGTACAAACCCCAGCAAGCAGATCAAAAAAGTACCTGAAGCCTAAACCTACTTTTGTTGTAAAAGTGACAGAATAAAGACTGATTACTCCACCCATAAAAAAGACTATTAACGTCTTTATTCTTACAAAGGAATTTCCCAAGCTTAGTAAACCATACAGGATTATTACCTCCTCAGAAAAAATCTTGGGACTAAGCATTCATCTTTATAACATGAGGAGTATTCAAAATACTGCAAAAATTAAATGCAATAAAACACACCATTTGTCTATAACTTCACTACATTCATCACTAATTAAAGATTCTGCTTTTCCCTGACTCCTTAAAATACAAACTACTGATGCCATAGTTGGTCCTCCTGTTCTAACTCCCACCCCCACAAAACAAGAGTCTCGAGAAATGCAAAAGGATTTTCATCTAGACTAAAAATGCTAAGGATCCAGATTTAATTCTGAATTGTCCATAAATTATAAAATTTAACTAACATGGCAGCAGTTAGGCATGATGGATCACACAGATAACATGGAGCAACCTGTCCCTGCCACAAACCCGTTCTCACCTGAATTTGCAAACATCCTTTTTCCTTTCAATTGGATCATTCCTAGTAAACGTCTATACTGTCAAAACCAATGTATCTCTCTAATAGCAACAATGGCTGCCCTATTGCATTAAAATGCTTAAGTACTAGCAATGTCACAAACATATCCATGTCTCTTCATGCAATGCTCTCAGGGAATGATTCCCTGAGATTGACTTAAAAACATTCATTTCTCAGATTATGACTAGTTGTAATTATGAAGTGTCCGTGTTGCTCAGGAACACAACCCCAGCTTTCCTTTTTTTTTTTTTTTTTTTTTATATTCACCATGAAAATATCATTTACAGTCATGAAGATAAAATACATAAACAAAAGCTAAGTTGCATGTGCATTGAAGGAAGAGTGTCAGCTTTAGTCAAGTGAGAGATTGCATACCAAGGAACAGAAGAGAATGGGAATACAAATACTCAGACAGGTATGATGATCATCTCTCACCTTAATCTTTTCTACTACACTTAGGATCAGCAAACATATCTTTTTCCCCCTTGCAACCTTGATCTCAGGGCTAAAGTTAGATGACTTAAGAATTTTTAAAGGTTCAATTATTTCATTTAGGGCTAACACTACAGCTAAATTAAAGACATGCTAACAAGTTTCCCTTTTGAGCTCATTAATTAAGAAAGTAATCAGAGTAGAGGGGGAAAGAAGGGAAGCTAGGTGGCAGCTTCGTTTAAATAGCTTGGAGGTACCACCATTTCTTCCAACCGGCAAGGCAAAGGGAAAACTAATCAATTCCAGATTATGAAATCTGAAATTCTGAAGTGTTTTACATGTAAATACATATTTTAACTACACACATTTCCCTTGATTGCTTGAAGACTAAACTAATCTTATTCAAAGGAAATTTTGATTCACCATAATCAAAAGGTAAAATTAAGACCTGCTTACTTCACAAGTTTTCTTAGGGTGAGCTTATCAAAAATTCCTAGCTGTCTTTAAAGACCACAATACAGAATTTAATATTTTATTCAAGACAAATCCTGCTCAGAAATACCTAGTAATTCCATAATTACTTGTTAGACAAAGTTTATAATTTAGAATTATTTCTTAGAAAGAGTTTTTAATTTAAAATTATATTTCAGAAATCATTTCAATGGCTACAAATAAATTTTAGGTATCACCCAATATTTATAAATTGGTATGATGATAAATTTGACATATAGAATATTTATGAAGTATATCTAGCATGGTTCTTAGTAAGCAGTATATATTTAATAATTCATCTCTATTCAATAATTCCTCTCAATGGATGGATGGATAGATAGATAGATAGATAGATAGATAGATAGATAGACAGACAGACAGGCAGGCAGGCAGGTAGGCAGGTAGGCAGATACAGATAGAGTAGCTGAGCAAGGCATAAGGAAATTGTCTCTGCCAATACAGGGCATTGAAAGAAAAGTCTAAATTACCTCAATGGAACAGCTTTAAAATACTTTTTCATAAAAAACCAAAGAAACAAAGAACATTCAGCATTTTAAAATTGCTCATGTGTTCATCTGTATAAGAAAACGCTTTGAAGTTTTTATTAGATCTTTTACATATGATTAGTAATGAAAATGTTTCACAAAGAGTTCTTAATATATTTTACAGATTGGTCATTATGAAGTACCAATGCTAACAATTTCAAATCAATTAACAACCAAACTATTAAACTTACCTTTATGCTGGCAACAAAAAGTGTTCTCAAGTTTACAAAGCAAATCTGTATTTTCATACTTATTTTCATTTACTTTTATCCAGAAACAGTTTTCAGACATTTCATTTGGTCCAATCTGCAATCAGAGAAAAATGGCTCAAACAGCTGGGAAGTTCACGCTCCTGGCCTAACACAGTGCATCAGAAGCCCTGAGCTCCAGCAGATGTTCCCAGTCAGCTGTGTAAGACCTGTCCCCCAAAGTCAGCTCAGGGAGACACATATTCTACAGAATATCAAGATTTTATGAGGAGAAAAACAGTTTCCATGACCAAATTGTTGTGCAAGTGAAGCTGTATGTTCTGAAATTTGTTTCTTCTGAGCTGTTTCTTGGTTCTTAATAACATCTTTTTGGCACTCTGAATCCTAAAGAGAGCTAACAATACACAGAATCTCCACCATTTACAAGATCAGGAGGCCATCCTTCAACAGGATTGAGACTGCCTGTTCTGATAGCAGGAAATACTCTTCCTCATAGCTCCCTACAGGAAGAGGTAACTCCAAAAACCAACTTTTCATATTTTTGAGAAACCTTTCATATCAATAAATTCCACGAAATTGTCAAGTCTCACCAGAATTATACAACAGAAATTAGACAATATGAAGGGCTTGATTTCAATAGTCCCAATAACAATAATAATGCATATGTAAAACATATGTACATATATGATATACATGCCATTTGATATGCTACCATTAGGAGTAGAGTTCCCATGGAAACTGCATTACTAAAGCTAAACTTAAGTGCTAATCTGGAGAGAAGTAAGTCCACTCCCACCCAAGCCTTACCTTTAACCAATTTAATCTTCTCATGCTGATTTCAGGTTTAAATTCTTTCTTCGGTTTCAACCCAAATGGCAGGTTTAATGGAGAAGAGCTTTGCCCACTGAGAAATCCCAGGGGAGGTGGTGGAGGTACTGGTCCACCAATTGGCAGTGCCATTCCTGGAAGAGGGGGAGGTGGAGGAGGTGGTGGCGGAAGGGGTGGCGGAGGCGGCACTCCTCCACAGGGAGCTGGTGGGGCAGGAAGAAGGGCTGAAGGGCTAGTTTCTTCACCTTCCACCAAAGTTTGCAAAGGAATTTTTGTGCCAGGTGGCAAGGCACCAAACTGGAAGAGGGAGGGGAAAAAAAAGTAAGAATGTGTGCACAAATAAGAAAAGTACATTAATTTAAAGATAAGTTACTACATCAACTTAAAAATACCAGTAATTAGCAATTGCTTATGAAATCCTAAAGTGTTTCTTCCAGTCTGAACATACACACATAGCTTTCATTCCCAAGAAAATGTAAGTTTTCCATTTTGAAGCAGTTATGGTAGAAGTGGTTTCGGGAAACTACAAGAGAAAGGAGTCAGCAGTCTCCATATACACTAGAAGCTTTGTGAGCAAGTAAGTCCACTCAGGGTGCAGAAAGGATAGAGGAAGCCTTAAGCATGTCATGAAGGGGTGTGTGTGTGTGTGAATATGTTTCACATATAATAACATCCAGGGAAAAATATTCGTGTCATTTCTACCTTTGTGTCTATACTACAGTCTTCTCAATAGATCCAAATACATGACAGGGGAGGAGAAAGAATCTAAAATCCTAGTAGGGCCTACAAGGCACATTTCACTGTTTGGTTCCTAAATATCTTTAAGTGATTTTTTTACATATGTGCCCAGCTCCTACAAATTTCAGGGTCCAAGCACAAGTTGTCCCTCTTGGTCCATTTAGCAAGCCTTCTTTCTCTACTTGCTTTTCAGTCTGAACTAAGAGGTCCTTTCCTAGGAAAAATTTGATCTGCCTTCCCATAATTCCTAGCATAATTCCCACTTCACACAAGCTCTCAGAAAAGTTATCATGGAAATGATCATGGATGATTACCTCTTTGATAATATACAAGCTTTATAAGAGAAGCGACTGCTTTCTGTTTATCATTCAAAGACTGTGACAGATACACACAGTGTCTTTAGAAATAAAATGGATAAATGAATAAAAACCAAGATTAAAAAGCAAGTGAGGGCCACAATTACAAGGTATGAAAGTATCTCATATCTTAGAGGAATGGGTCTCTCAAATGCCATTAGGAAACAAAATCAAATTAGGACATGCCAGTAATCCACAACATCTATTCCTCATTTTGATTGCTACATTCTCACAGAATAGAAACAATTTAGGGAATGGTCTTTAATTATTGAAAAACTTTCAGGATTAATCTTCATAATATGTCAATTTTTTGAAATCACTAAAATTCTAAGTTATGTACATGTATATGTTTGTATGCATAATACAAATACCAATAGGTAACAGTATTAGAAAATAAAATATAAACAAGGGCTGGAGAGATGGCTCAGAGGTTAAGAGCACTGGCTGCTCTTCCAGAGGTCCTGAGTTCAATTTCCAGCAACCACATGGTGGCTCACAGCTATCTATAATGAATCTGGTGCTTTCTTTGGTATACTGTATACATAATAAATAAATAAATATTTTATCACCATTGATAAGCCATGCTTATGATTTTTATTTTCTTTATAGTTATTGTTAACTTATCAGCATTTTAAATTCATTTTACTGTTTTTCTTGATAAATACAAAATAAAAAAAGAAAAAAAATAAAATAAAATATAAACAAATATCCTAGGTTGTTAAAAAGCAAATGTGTATAGTAATCTTAAGTTACTACAGCAATGCTCTCTTCCAATAACCATGAAAAGACATTGTCACTATGTAAAATTTAAAACACAGAATTCCTTTATTTTATTGCAGTTTAACAACATAAGTTTTCCCCATTTTATGTCAAAAACACAATGAAACTTATTCAAAGGACATAAGTAATTCTTCAAATAGAAAATTTTAAAAGAAAATTCAGAAATAAATATTAACCCAAAACAGAAAATAGTCACAAATTATGCAGTTATTACCTATAAGTAGATTGCATATAAAATAAAAACTATCTCATTTAATATCAGAGAATCCTATTTTAAAACAATTTTGTTGCTATCTGGAACTTCTTACAGCAACATTTAAAAAATGATGAGAAATGGTATATTTTTTTTTCATTTTTTCAAAGTCATACTCTGTAGCACAGGCTGGCCACAAATTTGGCAATTTCACTCCCTCAGGCTCTGAAAACCTAACATTATAGGCAAAAATCAACACACATGGCTAATAGCTTTCTTGTTTTCAGAGGGTTTTAATTTTTCAAAACAGGTAGGTGTCTTATAGGGTATCTTGGAAGTTTTTGTAACAAAACTAGCATTGCATATTCAAAAGAAATCAAAATAGGCAGTAACATTGGTAACAATATATCTGAGCCTATTTCCATCGAGCAATAATTAGGATGAGAGAAAAATGTAACATCACAATCATTGCTCATCAACGTGCATCTAAATCTATAGGAGAAAATGTACTTGTGAATGTGCCTCCTGTAATCCATATAAAGCATGCAGATGATGTACCTCTTATCTCATGTCTTATGTGTACAGCAAGTATGGGAGCTATCTGCTCATAATCCAGATTTGCTCTTTTATTTTTTGTCATGTTTTAAATCTGTTTACTTTTGGAAATTGAAAAATTATCAGAAAATGTTCTCATTCAGGTAGGGGTTATCTTTCACAGCAAGACAACCCATAGGCTGAAGGTTTGGAAAAAATAGTTTGAGCAATAATTTCCTGTAGTAGAATAAAGATCAGTGATAAATGACAAATCTAAGAGTAAAGGACTTTTGTAACCTTTACACTTAATTACTTAGGAAACATGTGACTCTAGAAGCAACATCTAAATGAAGCATACAGAAGCCAGTTAATTAGTAAAAGCATGTATATTCCTAACTATGAGGAGGAAAAAGGTGACAAATAAAACCTTTAAAATATAAACACAGCAGCATAGAGATGTATATGAATAATATAGAGAAAAGATATAAGAAATAAATAAATTTTGGACATTTTGAGACTGTGAAGATAGAACATGAACTTTGTGTCCCTGGAATGATTTCAAAATCAAATTCACTCGAGATGGTATTTTACCTGGGATTTAAAAGCTTGTAGCTCTGCTTGAAGCTCATTAATCTTTGCCTCCTTTTTCTGCAATTGAGCTTGGGTTTCTTGGTGGTCAGTAAACTCCTTTTCAAACTGAAAAGGAATAAAAGAGGAGAGATGGAAATGAAAAGCATTATTCTTAACATAAAAATATGGCTCTAATGATGTGTCAATAAAACACTCTGAATCGTTTCATAAAGGAGTGGCATATCCCTGATAATTCATCCATAAGCCTTTCTCTAAGTCTCTCCAGGTCCCTCCACAAGCATCTATTCAGGAGAGAAGAGACAAAACACAAAATGGAAGACCATGACCTTCTATTCCCAAAAGAGCAAACAGGCCCATAGTTATCTACAACCTTGGCATTTTTTCTAAAAAAGTCTGTAAATATCATAGCAATTTTGAATAAAGCAACAGAAAGCAAAGCATTATATTGCTTTCATTGCCACCCTCTACCTGCAGAACTGTCACTTGAAACATATCTGAAGTTCATCAATATGATTTAAAAGAGCTATTTTAATAGTTTTAGTGGTTTACACCTTCATTTCATGAGCATGTCAACTATTTGGTTTGTTTTTCCTAACCCATATCTCCTACTATCTTACAGAGATTAATGATAAATTTGTTCTTCAAAGTCCCTGGTGCAACATTTTCTGAGAGGATGACAAATAATAAAACTCAGTTTTCCAATGAGTTTTCTAATTTATATATACACTCATCACAAATTCCCATATTGCATTCAAATAGTTTCACTTTGCCATTATCTACATTGAAAACCTATTCTGAAAGAATTTAAAAAGAGTATTGTCTCATAATCAAGAACAGTATACAGCACTTTTAAAAAATGCAACTGCTTTGTGCCACCAGAGTATAGTCTAAGCACAACTCTATGTCATCAATGTGTGTGTGTGTGTGTGTGTTATTTTCTCCATAACATGGAAAGGCAGTCAAGTCTGTATCAAATGACAGATCTGAGTATTATTTTTTAAGTCACAATTCCTGTTTTTACAATCTGACATATTCAGTTGAAATCTCACCACATTTATATAAGAAATGCTTTTAGAATGCTTAATAATTTTTAATAAACTGCTAAAGTCATTTAGGTTCCCATAAACAAACAGAAATGAAGTTCAGCCAAATGCTCTAATGTCTGCATGATTTTTCTATCCCCATTATTTAGTCTTTAAAGTACAAAAAGCATCTTTAGGTTTCAAATCCAAAATTCATTGAATTACAAATGTTACTTTAATTTCTACTTGCCAAGCGAGGAAAACAAATTGTGGACTACAAATTCACATTTCACTCCCAGCTTCTTTGTAAAGATAAGGGTAATAGGGGTTGGGGAGTAGATATGAACCACATGGGTCTGCCAGATGGCTCACTGGGTAATGGCACTTGATGCCGAGACTGACAAACAAAGTTTGATAACTGGGATCTCCACGGAAGCTAGAGAAAATGACTTCCACATGTATGTCATGGTACAAATGTACACAAATAAATGACGGAATGAACTTTTTAGAAGTTTTAAAATTTGCAAATAAAATGTATTGTTCCAAAAATTAAATTTTAACATAACAAACATCATATAAAAAAGCAAAACACTCAGAATACATAACAAAAAAAACATCATACAGTAATAAAACTTTTCTTTTCTCTAAAATACATGAAACATAAAAATAAAATCTAAAGCTTCTCAAGGCAAGTTAGGCTCAGCTACAGATAAAGAAAGCACAGTAGGTGACAGCTAATGCTCAGGGATGCACTATGGCTACCACAAATTTCTGCTAAGTAATCCTTCTACAGACAAAACAGAAGTTTTGTTTTGTTCTGTGTATGCTTGTGTTTTAAATCACTTTATTCACCCATCATCTTTCATTGGGGCACGAATCCTCCCTCCCGCCCCCCCCCCTGAAAAAAGCCATTTACTAGACAGAACAACACATGACCAGAGGTGTAATTATTGGTTGGCTAGGCTGATGAGTTAAACTCCAGCTTTAGGCAGACCCGGCCACTGGTATTTCTGTTTCAGTTTTACCTGGTAAGTTTTATCAGACAGTGGCCTCTTTCTCCTGGTGGGTTGCACTTTATTTCTCTTTCTGAACCCCTCCTTGAGCTGCTATCACATTAGGTAGCTGCCCCACATCACAACCATTTGAATCGTTACTGACAACTAGATTGGTGAATACAACAATTTTTTTTTTTTTTAAAAAGGGGGGGGAGAGGAATTTGTTTAAGGCAATGGAGGGTGCTTGGTCTTTCTGTGATCTTTCTCTAGACAATTTGATATTAGAACCAGTAAAAGAAAAAATAAAGCAGATGGGATAATCTTTTTAATGTTGATTATCTTCATAATGTTTATTATGAATATTTTTTGTTTGACTTTGTTTTATCATTGAAGAAGACAATTAATGTGAATGCTAAAAAAGAAGTCTTTCAAAAGTCTATTAAAAAGTAACTCAAAGATATTCAAACACAAACAGAGGGGTATAAAAAACAGACCTCAGCAAGGTCATTTAAAGTTACAGAAAAACAGCCTAAGGTTATCAGATAGCTAACACTAATATACCCAGTAACTGTTAAAAAATTGAAAGAGGATGAAGATATTAGAGAAGTTAATTGGGCTCCAGTACATATGCCAAAACTAAAAAGGGTTAAAGATGCGATAAAGAAGTGTTTGTAAGGTATTTCTAAATGGCTGTTTCAGTCTCTTTCTACTTGGACTTTCATCTATCCTGGGGATCCCTCTAGTTTCTAGTTTTTCAGTTTAAATAAGCTTTTCCGGAAGATGTTTTGTTCTCACATTCAACTTTTCTAGCCAACTGAACATCATACACTTTGTTATCAATACTTGGCAAAATTCCTTTGTTACAAAAAATGTCAGCAACAAAACAAATGACCATCATTGTCATTCGATGATTGGGCTACTTAAAATCATACTCAGTGCCACAAGTCTTCAAATGTAAATACAAATCACTAAGCATTAATTTAACAATTCAAAAAATGCTGATATCATAAAAAATTCCAAGAACAAACAATGCAGTGTAAAATTAACCATCTTGTACAATGTAGAATATCATTGGCTAAATGAAGAAGAGACAATATACAAACTGGGAGAGATTCTTTGCATATCCAACAAGAGATTAATATCTAGAACCTAACTGCAAATCCTCAAGTTGAAGACCTTGGACAAAATCTGTGAACAGATACCTCCAAAGTAGTAATACAAAAGGCCAAGAAATATTGTAAAACATATTAATATACTTAGCCAGCAATGAAATGCAAATTCAAACCACCTTGAGATCTTAGTCCTGGTAAGATGGTTATCCAAAAGAAAACAAACAATAAATTCTAGTGTTTATGAAGGGTGAGAGTAGTCTTTAAGCATTGCTGGTGGGAATGTAAAGTAGTGGAGACACTGGAAATTGATAGGGAAGTACCTCAAAACAAACAAAAAACCAAACCAAACAAACAAAAGCACAGGCAAGAAAGACTGCTAAGCAGGTGAGATATTTGCTCTCAAGCCTGATAATCTTCAGGCTTGCAATCCTGGAGTTCAGTCCCTGGAATCCACATATGTTAGCAAAGTTTTTCAAGTTCAAGGTATTTAAGATGAAGTGCATCTTTGGCCTTGAATACATATTTTTGGAATATTGTGTTGGTTTGTTTTTGTAAACTTCACAAAGTCCCCACAGAAGAAAAAAACAGAGAAATACCTCCATCAGATTGGACTGTGGGCATACATAAGAGACAATGTTATATGTCTTCAATCTACTTACTACAAAGTACCTTTGCCAGTACTATGTACTATACATTGATTCCTCAGGGCTCACAAGGGCCATTTCCTTCCTTATTTCTTCCCTTGTTACCCAAAGCTGAATAAAAACTCTATTGTAGGCTTACACACCAAATGAGACTGTCATATAAATATACAGTCATGTAATTTTCTCACCGTAGTGGCACTCAATTTGTAAGCACACAAAAATAAGAACCTTTCTGACCCTATCATTTTTCATTGCTTTAAATTTATAATAAACTTAGCATTTATTAAAGTGATGAGCCAACTTCTGTCAAATACTTCTTTAAATGCTTAATAGATAGATCAATATCATTGATTACTTATCTTAGAATCTAAAACTCCTTTCTTATTTTTGCATTTAAAACAAAATGTGTAACTTAAATGCAAAAAAAAAAAGAAAGAAAGAAAGAAAAAGAGAGGGACAAACAAATTTTTATCAGAGTCTAAAGAGGCTTTCTAACAGGATAAATATTATGACACCAAAATACAAAGGGAAAGTATTTACTTGGGGGATATAGAAAATCAAGTTGATTATAATTAATATAGTCTATAAAACTTAATAAATTACCTTACCCATACTAAAGAGACAGAAACTGATTTCCTCACAAAAGAATCAGATGAATAATAAACCCTGCTTTAGCATGTTTGTGTTATCTTCGATGAACTCACAGTAGTCCTGGGGATAAGCCAGTGTCCAGTATTAAAGGATACCTTAGGAAAACTGATATGACAGTTTTCTCCCCAACCCCCAAAAAAATTTTTTGCTAGAGAATTAGTACACTTAAGAAATTACACTAAAAAATGTCAAGAAACACAGTTCAAGTTGAGTTTCTCCTTAATTTCATCCCCTGGGGTAAACGTATTAGTGCCTCTGTACAACAAGGTTTGGTAATCCAATATACTCTGCATACTTTCTGACACGTCGGGTCTTCATTTGACAAAATGACGCACCTAAGTAAAAAAATGTACCTAGAAACTATGACAGCTTCCTGCCTAAATCAAAGTATTTACACGTGTCCTTACAAAGCTATCAGAGCAAAGTTTCTGCTGATATATACAAGATGATATGGCACTAGAAATTTTTATGAGAAAAAAGTATTTTCTGAATATATGCAATGCTTACAATTTCTGTCTTTTAAAAGGCAAGTAACCTTGAACAAGGTTTTTATTTGCATTTAAAGCTTACTATTTTAAAAAAACCCATTGAGTATTTTTATTTAACTCAATTCATATATACTACACAGTAACAAAACATAAGTGTACTACTACACTATTCTTGATTTACCAGCAATGCTTGAAAACAGTACTACAACCATGAAAAGGGAAGGTGCTATCTAAACATAGAATACAAGGTTGACTGGGGAAAGGGTCAAAGTGTATCTAACAGCTATAAACCATGTTATGACTATTTGGGCAGCTTAAATAATCTAACCATTTCTTACCTGAACAAAACTGAGTCTTCCAGGCAATAACAACATTATATTCATAATGGTAACCCTAGTGTTCTGGTTGCTTTTTGTCAGCTTAACACAAACAAGTCACCAAGGAAGAGACAGCCTCAATGGCAAAATAGTATGCATGAAATTGCCCTGGGGCACTTCTGGGGGTCATCATTTCATTCACTCATCTAAGAAGTATTACTTGATTCATTTATGAACAAAAAACAAAGAAATTGTTCATGAGGCAGACAATGAATCAAGGAAATAAAAGTCCCAGATTTATTATGGAAGAAAGGTAGCTAATGCATCATATTTTCATGTTTAAACAAATGATAACATGGCATCTGTGATGGTAATATAAAGGGAGAAAAGGATTGGGAATTCTTTTTCAACAGCAAAATGATCCAAATAGTACTCCATGGAACAAGGTCTTGTCACACAGGCCTGGAGGAGGTGAGGATGGAAGGAGTACCAAGTCCTCTGAAAAAAACACCACCCTGTGGTAGTACCCACAGTCCTGCAGAAGAAATTGGTTACTTACTTTCTTACAATGCTCTGATGCTTTCTCTTCATACTCTTCTAGCTTTGCCAGATCTATGCAAACATCTAAAATTATAATAACAAAAAATTAAATTCAAGCTTTATGCAGACTTTTGATGACTTTATTTGTTAAAGAAAGGTACAAGACATAGTAATAATACAATAAGAGAAACTGAGGAAAATATTATAACACTACAAGAAGGCTCTTTAAAGTATGACATGAAAAAAAGTGAATCAGAATAATATATATTGAATTATAACTCTATCATGGAAGAAAAGATGGTTCAATAATAACTGGTAGATGGAAAGGTCTCTATTATCAATCTGCATTTAGAAAGAAGGAATGGCATCCAATATCAGCCAGGAAAATAAGTGTGAGTGAGAAAGAAAAGCTAAGAAAAGAAAAAAAAGTTTTTCAGTTTCAAAACTGACTATCTATACACGTCTAAACATGCACCTCTGAAGCTTCTGATACACACAGTACCCTTTTATTCTGACTATAAAATGCTTATATACATATGTATATATTCATCTGTATAGCTCAGGAACTTTAACTTTTAATCTGAAAAACAAATGCTTTGTTTCTAAATGCCACTAGGTCTTGAGTTCCTTACTTCCAGAACACATTCCAACCACCTTGCAGAGATCACTGTGACAGACAGCAGATGTGTTCACTCATTATTGTTCATTGAAGTTGTACCAAAATTTAGTAAATGCTGCTACTTAAGTAGATAAACTGTGGAATAACTAAGTTAAGTTTTGCAACTCCTGCACTGTTACAATCATTTTCTAAGGTTATACTGTCAGTGAAACTTAGTTGTCTATGCTACATATGTATCAGCCTGCAATGATCATTAGAAGAACCTTAGTTTTCTGAGGCCTGTACACTGCAAAATGTTGACATCTCCCTGTAGACAATATAAAAGCAATCATGGAGGTTGATATCCCAACTGATGTTGGCAGGGGAAAAAAGATTTAGTATTCAAAAGTTACCAAGTTAACAGGTATATACAAGCATTCAAAATTAAAATTCCCACTCAGAAGTCCTAAATTTCGGTACAACCGTTTCTGTCAGTCATTTTCTATGAAGTATACATTTTAACTTAAAATGAATCTGGAAGGATGACTCAGTAGTTGTGAGCACTTGCAGAGGACACAAATTAGAAGTGAGTGTGTCATATATAAACCAGTGTCTGTAGGTACATGCAGTTTTTTATAACTCAATTGCAGAAGATCCAATGCCTATTTCTATCCTGTGCAAGCTCCAAAAATACAAGGTACACAAATATACATTGGGGCAAAATATTTACATACATGAAATAAATATGAATCTTAAAAAGTGGGCTAGACACTTTACCTCAGAAAGAGGGCTAGAGAGATGGCAAAGTGTCCCAGAGGGCTCACTGTGCAAGGATGGAAGAAAAGTTTAGATCCCAGAACACGCATAAAAGCACCCCCACATATGTCCATAACCTCAACATGGAAGAGAATAAAGACAGAGAATTGCTGGAGCTTGGTAGCTGCCAACCTAGCCACAAAATGAAAGCTCAAGGTTCAGCAGAAACCCTACTTACCTGGCCTCCATGCATTTACCCACACATACACTAGTGGATATACTACACATTCACTCACAATACTACCCAATGTCAAAAAATAGGCTAGAAGAAGCCAGTTATGCTTCTAATTCAAAGGATCTAAGTTTTCTCAATGTGCTCTGAAGTGCACGTATGTCATTATGCAGCAAAATATTAAAAGACCATTCATAGAAATATTTAATAAATACTAGAATGTCAAAAAAAAAAAAAACCCAAAACGTCAAATTCCCTGGTCCAGCCTACCAGCGAAAAGAACACATTGACTATCACTAGGGCTTTGTGCCAATAAGTGGTAACAGGGTCAACTGTCTTACAAACCATTGTTTAGAATCACCCCTTCTAGATACCAGCACACAAAAAAGTCAAGTAAGGATTTTTATGGCTTCTTGTGAAACACAGCTTTGACATTTAAGACTTCATGAAAGGAGACCAAGTGTCTTCAAAAGATCTCCAGCCAGTGTGCGGAGCAAGGGGAACACTCCTCCATTGTTGGTGGGAGTGTAAGCTTGTTCAGCCACTCTGGAATGCAGTATGGTGGTTTCTCAGAAAATTGAGAATCAATCTCCCCAAATACACAGCAATACCACTTCTGGGTGTATACCTTAAAGACAGCCAGTGGCACTCCAATGGCATTACCTCAACTATGTTCATAGCAGCATTATTTGTAACAGTAAGAACCTGGAAACAACCTAGATGTCCCTCAACTGAAGAATGGATTAACAAACTATGGTACGTCTATAAAATGGAGTAATACTCAGCAGTAAGAAAAAATGATATCCTAAAATTTGCAGGTAAATGGATGGATTTGGAGAATATCCTTCTGAGTGAGGTATCACAATCTCAGAAAGATAAACAGGAGATGTACTCACTCATTAATGGACTCTAAACAAAAAAAAACAAACCAAACCAAAACAAAACAAAACAAAAAAAGAAAAAAAAAAAAAAAACAGCAAAGCATGCCCAAGCTGCAAACCACAACCACTGAACAGCTTGGGATCAGAAACACCTTGGACTGACACCTTGGATCCCACTCCCCCTAGAGGAACACATGACTCAGTCTTGATGTTTCAGGGAGAAAACGGGATTTGCCAGGAGTAGAGGCTGAACTAAGAAATATTGGTACCTTGGGACCACCTGCCCATGAGGGGGATTGGGAGATGTGGAGAAGAAAGAATGACCTGATGTGGTCAAAGGGGGAAGGGACCTTGAATAAGGATATATAAGGATAGAAAAGGTGACTTCTTTATTCATAATAAAAGAAAAGGAAAAAAAAATCTCCAGCCAAAGGAAGAAAATCAATCCCTTAAAGCTAACCCATGGGAACAAAATCAAAATAGTTCTACATAAATAACAAAAATACTCACCTACAAACTGACTCAAGTCTAAATCTAGTCTTTTTCGGTAAGTGAAGTCTGGATCCATCCCATCTCTATGCAATACAATCTGTGATACACACTCATCAATTAGTTTGAAGTACTGCTGTCTAAAACCAAAGAGGAAACATACATCAAAATAATATACTTGCCGAAAATCTGCTTCAAGTGTAAAGTTTTACTCAATATAATTTCAACAGATAGTGTATCATACCAGGAGAAACTCATCTTTCTAATGAGGCCAGGAAGTATTTTTAATGTGTCAGAAAATGTACTACTCACTAAGCATGTTATTCTAGTAAGTCAGACAATTTCATTCGCTTGCACTATAAAAAGATACTATGAAAACATTCTAGGTCCTTAGAGTCACCCTCTAAGTAGCAAAGCTACAAAAGCAGCCACTACAAATTCATTAATGCAAACCACAACACCAAAAACCCTTCCTAAGAATTTCTCCTGGAGATTCCTAAGATTATTTTGTGGAAAGAAATTCAAATTTGATACTCTACATGACATAAAGCCAAATTAATATACCTTACTCAAAAGAAGACTAGAAACTTGAATATAGTATCAATATGAAAAGGTTGAAGTTTAGCTAAAAGTTTCAAAGAAGGATATGCTGTCAATAAAATGCAACCCATCTGTATTTCTAACAACTTAGAAACATCTCCTAACTTAAGGCAATGTGAAGAAAAATAAATATATATAGACTGTGGGCAAAGGCAATCCAAGCAGCAGGGTGGTTTATAATGAGGAACCCAACATCCTTCATCACTTGTGAATTGATTTCCGTTTTCAGTGATTTATACACAGTTTTTTTATTTTTTTCATTAAACCATATTCTTCAAATATGATAGCCCTTCTGGCCACGTCAGCTTTTCTCTCAATGAACCTTGTAGCACTATCTTTGTACAAGTAAACTTACACCTAGTGAATCATTTATAATGCTGAATAACACTGGTTCAGCTAAATATAATGAAAGAGAATATTAAAAATTCTAACAATGACCCTGAATTCATGGAGAATAAAGTAGCATTTACCAATCAGAGGCTGACAGAACCAAGTACATTAACGACCAAGAAATTGGTGAGCATACTTTACACAGAAGTTTAATTTGCATTTTACATTAATTTAAAGTAGAACCACAACACTGTAATTAAAGGTACACCAATATTTCAAAATGCTATCAATTAGTAAGTTTATGGAGCATTTATAAATAACTGCTTATCAGAATATCAAGTACATTTCACAACTAATAGTGTTATCAGTTAAACAGAATATAGCTTCCCCTTACCTTATAAACTGGTCATTTCGAATGAGCAGAAGATGTTGAAGAATAGAAACAAAATATCCCTCTGCTTTAGTTTGCTTAACAGTGTCCCACACCATGTTATAAACATCAGATGCTTCAGTGCACTCATTAAGGACCACATGAATTTATTCAAACCCTACAGCAAACTGTTATATAACACAGTATCTTCTGTATGAGGACTTGCTTGGAAGACAGATATGCAAACATCTGTCTAGAAACTGTCAGTCTAGGATTGAAGGAAAAGAATGCTAGGAACGGCAATTTATAGGACACGTTTTAGCCTTCACAGCCATCTGCACCCACTGGAAAACACAGTGAAGGCAGAGCCACAGGATGGTTGGGCAAACCCACTAAGTTCTAAGTGTGTCCTGAACAACAGAGCAAGTGTAGGCATAGTGTGCATCAAGGAGGAGCCTTACTACAAAACAGGTCTTAGAAACACTTGACACCTGCAAATTCATGAGTTTACATGAGGCCTCCAAGGTCATGCATCTACTGTGAATACAGGAGTATTTGATAGACTGAAGGCATCTCAAAATAATACTACAAAGAAGAAAGATAGCAGCCATATAAAACAACAAATTGTACACATATGTAACAATTGTTCTAAGCTAATCATTTTACTAACTGTAGCATCCATTTCCACATATGTACTTACCAAAAAAAAAAAAAAAAAAAAAAACCACTCACAAAATTAGGATAATAAAATAGTGACTCTTAATACATAAAAAGATTGATTTCATATAGTTACTATGGAACGACTTCATTATTTTATGGGATGTATTATTTTAGAAGTAACAGTAGTTTGTATATCTTTAAACTAGGACGCATAACAAAAGGATATTCAAACTCAGCTCTAATATCATCAAGGCGACGGGAGAACTCAACCACATCTTCTTCCTTCTGCTCGTCAAAGACTTTAAGTTGTATATCCAGGCCATCATTCTTAATACACTTTAAGTTCTATAGATATTAGATAAAAATTATGATGGATCAGATTTTCAGTATAAGTAAATTAATCAATAACATAAACAATAAACCAACCATTCAAACATGACTTGCAGAATTCAAACACTTACAATATTAAATAATACTTAAATCTTATCATCTATATTTCAAAACTAGATTTTTATACTCAAGTCTTTTCCTGCAGATGAATTATTCTTGAGAGCAATTTTTCTAAATTTCCCCCACTCAAGTACACTTCTAATTTAAATATTAATGAGGAAACTGCAGGGCACTTACTGGCAATATCTCTTTCAATCCACAACGCATAAATTCATTTCTGATGTGAAGCCTGAAGTCCAAATCATCAGGAGATGTAACAAGGGCATTTATGAGCTGCATACAAGCAACCTACAACAGATCACACAGAGAAACTTACAATGGATGCTGGCATTTAAAACAAAAAGCATGAAAGGAAAGAATTTTAGCTTTATTCCAAGAATTATCAAGTATCTTCTCCCATAGGACAGCCTAATAAGATGAATTGTAAGTTATATATATATATATATACATATATATATGTGTGTATATAAATACATATATATAGGTAGTTTCAACTAAATTCTGTATAACTTATTTTGACAATGATGTGAAAACCAATTATCTTTTCATAAAAACTTCATGTATAGCTAACAGTCTTGCCCAATACCATTCTATATGCATATAATACAAACAGAAAGTACCCAGAATAAAATTATAAACATGTATTACTATGTAAATAGCAACAAAAATAGAATAATAATTTTTTATTCTTTAAAAGAACCCAAATTCCCACAGACCTCAAATTCAACAAGATCCTAAATATGGTTGATAAGGTTAATTTGCTGTAAAACATTAAGATGATAAAAAAACAACAACAAAAACAGACTTTCACTGGAGATTAGTTTTCATAATACCCTACCAATACAAGCTTCCAATGGAGGCAGGTAACCTACAATCCCACATGAATGACCTGCATGGCACTGCAACCCTACATTTACAGGTGCAGTTGTGGCATGCTAATATTGGTGGCAACAAACTTGAAATTGAGTCCTGCTCAACATGATGGAAACTATGCCTGGTACTGAAAACCAGTCTCAGGTTCAGTGCTAATGAAGTCACAGTTATTAAAGGAGAGCTACATATCTACTACAGCAAACTAACCTCTAACAACAATCTAAACGTTAGTCCTCATCCCTACAGATACTTGTAGACTTACCCTTCATCAAGAAAAATTCCCTTTGCAATAGATGGAGATGATCTCTTTAAAAGAGATGGAAACAACTTAAAAAAAATCACAACTAAACAGAATGCAGTGTTGTAAGGCCTAGTACCACAAAATACTCCTACTCCAAGGGCTCAAGGGCCATTGCAGAAGAGGGGATGCTGGATCAGAGCAAGAGGATCTGGGAGTTTGCTCTGAGACGTTATCTCCTAGTAACCTCAGAAGCTAAAATCTCACCAACAAGAGTGCCATAACATAGCCAAATGGAGACAAGACCAAAGTGGATAGTGAAAGGCTGACAAGGACCCTATTCAAAAAGCCAGAGGCAACAGAGGAAAGCTGCGCACATGAGAGCTGGTCCGCCCCAGGGAAAAATACAACTGGTTGTCTACTACCAAACAGTCAACCCTGAAAATTACACACAAATGGTATTACACAGACTAAGCAGACTACATTTATAATATACATGTATGATATGTATATAGATACATATATATTGCAATAACAATTAGTAAAAAAAAAAAAAATAGACCATGAGTTTGAAAGAGAACAGAGAGTAGTATATGGGAGGGTATGAAATAAAGAGAAAGAAGGTATGTTATAATTATAATCTCAAAAATAAAGGGGGAAGGGAGGAGATTTTATCTCTGGAGAAGTAAAGAATAATTTGTTGTTGTTGTTGATAGTGTTATTTTTCTATGTCTACATTCTATCCCAAGTGTAGCAAGGACTACTGGACTACTGATCAATATGTTTAACCTCATGCTGTTCCTTAAATTGTCTTTTCTCCATCCCTTAAGGATAGGTTTATGTCAATTTAAAATGCTGGTTTTAGATTAAAACACCAACGGGGTCTCAGTTCCTGCTGGCTGAGACATACAGGAGTAACTCTTATATTTGATATCTAAACACTAAAATCTGACCAGCATGCTTCGATTGTCAAAACTCAAAACTGTTTAAAGTTGAGATGGGAAACATAGCAGAAAACTGGGGTAAAAAGAAAACACTCTTTAAAACACCAAAACTCTAAAAGAGTCAACCTTTCTAGTACATATTCACTCAGCCGGAACCAGTTCATGTCAAAAAGTCAGGTTTAAAATGCTTTCTTTCCACTGCCTTGCCATTCCTTACTTGGTACCCACAACACTTTTGCTTTCAACAGCACCATGTAATTTTCAAAACTCTGAAAAAGAGGGACAAGGGGAAAAAAGAAAGATATCAGAGAAAGAAGGCAATTTTTTTTCTGATTTTTCTATACTTGTCTATATTAAGAAAAGCTAAGTCAATCTCAGTAACTAAGATTTCTAGAAAAACGAAAACAAAACAAAAAAGTGAACAAAACTACTAGAAAATAGTGTCTAAGTAGACCACTGATCTAGCAGATAATTATGATATAAATTAAAGAGTAGAAAGGCAAAAAATGACCCAAATTATTTCTGGAAAATATTCACAATAACGTGTCATAAAAGGAGACGTTAAAAAAAGTCTGTTAAATCTATAAAAATCTTTTCCCAGTTCTAATAATTTGACACAATAAGGGCTTCCAATTACACTTCAATTAATCTAAATTAAACAGCATGTCTGTAAATATAAAACTGCACAAGAACACAATGATCTGTGTTATAGAAGAACAGCTCCAGAATCAAGGGAAAAGGCCACAGAATTCTGAGCTAGTGCCCACACTGAGACACAGAACTGGTGCATGTAATTTCATAGTCGGATACCTGGTAAGCTGTGGGTACTAGTCCAGAAACTATACTGTGGTTGTTTGAATGCCAATGGCCCTCATAGGCTCATATGCTTGAATGCTTGTTGCCCAGTTGATGGAACTATTTTGGAAAAGAGTATAAGGTCTGGCGCTATTAAAGAAGGTATGGCCTTGTTAGAGAAGATGTGTTAGGCAGTATCGTCTTTGGAAATTCAAAAGTCTGCCTCCCTCTCTGTCTGCTGACTGTAGATCAGGATGTAAAGTTCTGAGCCACCTGCTTGCATCATACTCCTTGCTGTAATGTTCATAAACAAACCTCCTGAAACTGCTGTCAAACCCACCATTAAATGCTTTCTTCTGACAGTTGCTTTGGTCATAGTGTCTCTTCACAGCAACAAACACACAAAAAAGACATAGGCCATACCTAACAAGCTTAAGAACACTGGAAAAAAAAAAAAAAAAAAAAGGTTCAGGAACTAAAAAAACATACAGAAATTGTGAGTTCTAATACAGATAAACAAATATAAAAACCAAAATATGTGCTACAAAATAACTGTTTACTATATGGAAGAAATTGGAACTACTATTAAATGAGAACAAAGTCTACACCAATTCATGGGTTAAGAGGAAGATGAATGATGACAGAATGGACAGAGACATCAGGATAGAAATTTAACTATACAAATGGGCAGCAAGGCCCCACTACTGAAGACAACACCGACATAACTCTTTGAACATAAAAATGTCAAGTGGGTGCCTACATTGACACTTCATCCCTATGTTCCAGCATCTTTATTCCAGGATGGTTCTCTGTATGCTATCAAAAGAAAAGCATGAGAACCAACCCAGTCACAAAGCCTTTATCTACAATGATGTACTAATGCAATGGTGGTATGAAGCTTACAGGAGTTACCAACCAATAACTGATTTGACTTAAGACCCACTCAAGATAGAACCCATACTCAACATTATTTGTGTGTCCAAGAACGTGAGACTACCTTGTCCAGGGACCCAGAATAAAATCAAATACTACTGGAAAAAAAAAAAAGTAGTAATAAAACGATTCCTAATGATATTCTGCTATCCTCATGATGACAGCAGTTCCTTATTCTGCCAGCATAAGAGAAGTGTTGCCTGTAGCAGAGGAGAACTATAAATATAGAGACCCTCAGCCAGGCATTACATAGAAAGTAAGAGACCTTGGAACACTCAGTCCTAAGTAGACTGTCTCAATCAAATCTCTTGCCTTGGAGCTAATGGAACCTCAAAGAGGAGAAGACAGAAAAAGTGTGAGCATCAGAGCAGATGGAGGAGACCAGGAAAACAAGGCCCTCTAAATCAACACTATCAAAGCTCATAGACACTGAGGCAGCATGCATAGGGTCTGCAATTGGTCTTCTGTGATTACATTATGGCTTCAAGTTTAGTGATTTTTTTTTTCATTTTTTTATGGAATTCCTGGCCATATGAATGAGTAGATTTCTGATTCCTGTGCCTTCTCTTGAACTCCTTTCCTTCTGTTGGTTTGTCTTGTACAACTTCATTGTGATAATTTTTGTTTAATTTTATTATATTTTATTTTGTTATATTTTTAAATGAGTAATTCACTGAATGAATAAAAACTTTTGCTTAACAAGTGAACTATTACTTTTACCATCTGACAAAGGGAAAATATTGTTCCTCCAATAAAATGACCTTGGGTATATCAACCACTCCAGGACAGGTATCAGAGTATGTGAACAAAATATAATGTACTCTACACGGAGGTGTGTGGGTGTTTAATGGGTGATTGTTTTTTGTATTTGGAAAGGAATGTTTTATTTTGTTTTCTTGGTTATGGGGAGCTGTGTTGTTAACTCTTTAAAATAATAAAATATTATACTAAAAAGAAAAATTAAAAAAAGAAAATAACTTGTTAAAGGCATATACCAGTTCATTACATTTCAAGTACCTCAAATCTCATACACAACTTGTGAACAGAGAAAGTAAAAGACTCAAGCAGATGAAGCTGCAAAGACAATGGGTCAGGTAAAGGTGTCCTTGTCAGCTGCCCATGAAATTCAGATTTAGTCAATAGTGGGTATCACAAAGGATTTTATGACTAAAAGGTACAATAAGAATGACAGATAAAGTTTAGCAAACTAGTGAAGAACAGAATCAGAAGCACTGGTTAGCCATGTATGAAGGGTTTGAAGCAGCTAGGCAGTGGTGGTGCATGCCTTTAATGCCAGCACTCAGGATGCTGATGAATATCTGTGAGTCCAAGGCCATCCTGGAAAGAGTTACAGGTCAGCCAGAGTGTTGCAGAAAGAAACTCTGACTTGAAAAAAACTAAGAACACAAATAAGAGAGTGAGGGGGGAAATGTGAAGCATTTAAAATATTCTAGTAAAAAATTAATAGAACTAGACATGAAGATGAAATATTGGCATCCTACATCTAGCTTGAAAGAAAATAATACCAGTAACGAGAGACAAAACGCAAGGGGAGCTACACTGTTCAAAAAGATAAACTCTGCTTTTAACACTGTGGGGCTTTTACCTATATTTGGAATCTTTAATTCACTACAAAGTAGTAACCAAATATCTATCTTATTTTAACTAGGGATATTACTATTAAATTATTATATATTATTAAACAGAAATTCAAGAAAAGAGATAAAAGGCATTCTTCATAAAGAGTAATAAACAAAGTCTGCCTCAAAAGATGTAAACTATGATCCCATTAACTTTGATTAAACTACAGAAATGATTTCAATGGCATAACAAAACTACTTTCCACTAGAGCTGAAAGGTGAGAAGTCACTACCCTGCTCCTAAAAAACACTTTAATTTGAATAAAGGGTCTATAGAGGTCTCCCTGTTATTAGTTTCCACACTTCAAGGTTTCCAGCCTAACTGGTGCCTATTCTGTACCAGACACTGTTCTGGGTGTTAAATTTAGTTGTGACAAGTAATGGGGTAGAGGTTGTTTATGCACTCCTGTGTTAGTCAGTGCTAGTGTTGCTGTGACGAAATGCCGCCATCAGAATCAACTTGGGGAAGAAAAAACTTATTTAGCTTTCATATCTGGAGTCACAGTCCATTGAGGGAAGCCTAGGGAAGATTTCAAAGTGAGCAGGAACCCACAGCAGGAACTGAGGCAGAGGCCATAGAGGAGTGCTGCATACTGCTTATCTTGCCCTCTTATAGAATCCAGGACCACCAGCCTAAAGGTGGCACTACTCACAGGGGACTGGGGCCTCCTCTAACAAATATGAATTTAAAAACTACCAGACAGGCCTGCCTACAGACTGATCTTACGGAGGCAATTCCTCAGTTGGGGTTCCACCTTAAAAAACTCTACCTTGTGTCAAAATGACATAAAACTAGGCAGCACAACGCCCATATTCCTAGCATTTCAGAAGCTGGCAGCTTAAAGAAATTATGGCTTTGAGGCCAACATGTGCAGGCAACCTGAGATACTTAGTAAAAGCCCATCTGAGGAGAAAAACAGCCAGATGAAGAACAGTCAAGACCACTCCAAGATTTATGGCCTAGGCAATCCAAAGAGTAAAATGGTTATGTATGCTGACTGGAAAAGTCTTTTCCATCAGAAAACAAGGAAGTTCAGGATTTCTACTATTCCAAATTCCTAATGCTGAGAAGTGAACTTTGGGCCTCCAGCATTCTAGGCAACTGCTAAGCCACTGAGCCTTTCTTGTACGTTTTTTCATTATTTTCTTCACATAGACTGATTGACTGATGAATGACTGGTTGATGTTTTTGAGGAAGAGTCTCATGACATTGGCCTGAAAGATCTTCATCTTGTCATTCTCCTACCTCAAATTCTGAAACAGCTGGAATCACAGGCCTACACCACCATACCCAGCTAGGTTCAGAATTCTAAAATGGAAAGTATCTGTTATAATCAGAATCAAAACTAAATGAAAAATAAAACTAAGGAAGTCAATACAGGTAACACTACTAAAAAAAGATATTTCTGTACAATAGTACTCTAAAACTAATCATCTCAAATAAGACAAATTGAATAAGATAGAGAAAATATGGCATTTCAAGGAATAAATTATTTGTGGGTTATGAAAATCAAAAGTAAATTAGTGCTAGAGAAGTAGAAGGAAAGGGATCCGGAGAATTGTAGAGTCTTCAAAAAATGAAAGTCTAATGAACTGTGTAGAAACAGAACTATACACAAACAAAACTATTTCTACAGAAGGACAGAGTGGCTAACTGTTCAACTGCCTAACACCTACCATCCCCTGTACACTGTAAGCAAGCAGTAAATAGGCATACGATTCAAATTGACTCTAAAATATTCTCTTTCTTGCTCCAAATACATCATCAAACAAGAGAAATACTGCTGTTTGACCTTTGTTTAAGCATTTCTACATAGGAACACTTCAAATATTACTGAGCAGACACAATTATAAAATTTCAAAAGAGCAAATATTGTAAATTTGCTGGATTATTCTCTTCCCAACCCTAAAACGTTCTACTTTCATGAACAAAGCTATCTTTAACAACACAACTACTACCTGAAGGGTTGGGGGGGGGCTGTAGTCATTTGTAGAGTAAGTACAATTGATTTTTTTTTCCCTAGGGCAACAGCAACATTAAGACATACCACCAGGAAATGAGACACACAGAACTTAAAATAGAGGAACAAACACCACTACTGTCAAGAGCCAGAACATAAAGGCACAACCAAATACAAGAAAATAAATACAATAAAACAGACAAGTCAAATGCAGTTAATATGTAAGATGAAGGCCATCAAAAAGCAGTCTCAAGAAGAACAAAGCAAATGACAAAGGAAAATTGTTAGAATTAGAAAGAGATTGACAGGACAGAGGGGCTGGACCACTTCTTAGACAAAGTTTCTTGACCTTTAATATAAGGGAGTTTCTTCAAGCAGAGATACATGCCACCTAAGTCCTTATGGAACAAAATTCTCTAATATCACTAACTCTGTTCAGCACACAATATGAGAAGAAAATGAAAAATTTGTGTATTTTAACATCTGTCTTTTGACTTGCTGTACACAAATACTCTTTTTTTTAACTCAAGGTACATCAACACGTGATGTACATAGCCATCCACAAGAATGCCCAATTTTTCAAAGGCCATCAGAGCAGAGATAATTATTTTAAAGGAATTTAGAATACAGTCTAATTGGAGGGAACATGAGCTGACTTTAGAAAAATCAGTTTGGAATGAACATGTTCTTTCTGTATATACATAGATGTTTTGGTAAATAAACCTGTTGCCTACACCACAAGGTAAAAAGAGTGTGCTTCAGGCCCTCAAAAGAGACTGAAAGAAGTACTGGAAAATAGTGAAATGAAAATTCAATGGGATTTGTGAATGCTCACTATCTGGACCTGGAAGACACAGTTTCGAATGCTATACATCTTCCCTACCCTAGAGGAGAAAGCATCCATCTCTCTATATACAATCAAATTTCATATTTGTCAAGTTAAGATGACAAAATGATGCTTATAGAGAAATACTGCCTCCAGTACATAAGAAGAAACTTTAAAGGTTTTTAAATAATATATATGCATTAATTCAAAGGAAATGAACAGACTACATAATGTAAATAAACACAGAAATAGTAATATATATCAGATTAAAGCTCTATAATCTTATTTATACTCCCAATTGAATGCTCCATAAATGACAGATATAATAAGAGAACAAGTCAGAACTTGAAAAATGCATATGCCCCATCCACAGATGCAGAAAAATGAATTGCAGTACTCAAGAGCTAGAATTTACATGGACACAAAGATAAAGCACAAACTTACAATTTGAGAAATATTTTTAAGAGACATTCAGAGTCCCCTTGAGACATTATTAATTTCTTCCATGTCCTCCAATGCATTTTATGGAAACTGCTAGTAATATAATTTTTATATCAAATGGTAGATAGCTGTAAATAATGGAGCAAAAGCTTTTTAAATGCATGGATGTTGGTACTTTACTTCTGCATTTCTAAGAGTAGGTATATCTGTTTCTAAGAGCAGCAGTCTTCTTTGAGGCAACAGCTGAGATACCTGTTTGATATTCCATAATGGCATTCAGAAAGGTGTTATGAATGTTCCAAACACTAGCGATAGTTCCAGATATCTTAGGACTACCTTATTCTAGATGTACTCCACATGTCAATGTAAGTTCATATTAAAATACTTTAATGTTAAAGACTATTACTATAAAGGAATATATTAATGTTTTAATATCTACTTGACTCATGCTTATTTATTAATCTTATTGAAGCAAACCCAAATATAAGTAGCAGTCAAAAACAAAAACTAGCTAGGAAAAAACTTATCTGTGTATCCTTCTGAGATCCCCCAACTACAAGCCTAAAACTAAACTTTCTAATATCCTTCTTCATTTGTCCTTTGTTATGGAATATTATTTTAACTAGGTAAGGATATGTTACACTTATTTATGCTGTAGAATATAACCTTAACTGTGTGCAGGTGTGTTACTTATGTTTATGCTACATTTGTTTAATAATGTAAAGATGTGTTGCATCTGTTTCACCTTGCCTGTCTAAGATAAGACACCTGACTGGATTAATAAAAAGCTGAATGACCAATAGCTAAGCAGGAGAGGAGGGAGACCATCAGACAGAGAGAATAAATAGGAGGAGAAATCTAATCTGGAAGAAAAAAAAAAGGAGACCAAGAAGAAGGGGAAGGCGCAAAGGACAAGGGAGTCATCTGGGACAGGAAATCAGGTAGATGCTGGACAGAGAAGCAGTGAAGTAAGGTAATAGCCCCAAGGCAAAAAGTAAATGAAGAGAAAAAGGTTAAGTTAAAAGGGCTATTTCAGAAACATACCTAAGCAAGGCCAAACCTTCAAAGCTATTACTACATCTCTGTGTCATATTTGTGGAGATGGTTGATGGTCCAAAAGAAAACATCTGGAAGTCAGTCCTTTATAGTTGTTATAATATCATGTTTAAAAACTAAAATTACTCTGATATACTTGTAAAAAGTAGCTTTAAAAGAAGAGGAAACCAAACTATCACAATTTTAGAAAACTGTTAATTGGCTTTTAATGAGATGGGCTGAGGGGGAAAACACGGAAGGGTGAGAGGGAGCGAAATCACATAACCTTTGACTTCTTTTAGTATTTCCCAGGGACAAAATTCAAAGAACAATAAGGACATCTCATGAGAAATTCTGGTTTCGATATTGTAATGAATGTAAAATTTTATATAGGTTTGAAATTTCTCAACTTTTAAAATTAAAATAATTCTGTCTCTTTTTCCCCTTAATTTTCTGAGAGAGATAAATGAAAACCAACTGATTTTAAAATATCTATTCTGTAACTGACCTGTGGGAAGTTTACAGACAGAAGATTTCTTTTTCAAGTTCAGAAAATATTTCATTGTATCTATAGGAGCCATAAAAAAGCAACTCTCTGATTGATCAGAGAGATTAAAACAGCCAACATCCCCCTCCCCCTATACACACAGACACACCTCTGGGGCCCACAGTGGCTTCTGAATAGAAGTCATGGCATCTTCACAGACTCCACTCAGAGGACATCTGGATAAACACATCAGGAAAATGGATATACAGGGCAATGTTCTTGTCCAGTTCCCCTGCCTTTCTAGGAAACCCTTCCCAGCAGTCTCTATCACTCCTTCCCTCACTTAAGGCAGACCTTCTCTAAGATGGACTGCTCTCTGAAATGCCTCCAACCAGCTTTCATAGGCAGCTCCCCTGGGTTCCTGAACATCCAACCCCTTACTTTCTATAAGAACCAGCCTAGCATAACCATGGTTCATACAGAAAGTTTCAACAACAATATAATTTCTAATTACCTGATTGATAATAACAATTTTATTCTTTGTTCTGAATGTTATACAATATTCTTCCTTTTCTTTGTGTTGTCTGTACGTGAATATGCTCTGCACTTTCCTACGTTGCTATGTTCCATGTTAAAACCATGTGCATGAAGGAGACCTGGATAAGTACCTTTCCTGTAATAAACCTTCCAGGTGCCAAATATTGAACTACTGCTTTCTTTTGCTTCTTTGGAACTTTTACCCTAGACTGGAGAAATACCATCTACAAGAACATCCAGAATTGAATCAATGTTATCAGGATCACCTAAGAAGCCTCAAGACATGGAGCTCGGATAAGAGCATAAACGTTTTTAATGCCACTGGGCTGTATGCTAAAATTTTGCATAAAATTATAAATTTCATCTTCTATAAATTTAAATCCAATGAATTAAAAAGAATAGTATCTATGTATTCTTCATCAAGAAAACTGATGAAATTATAAGATCTGAATTATTTTAGAAAAAAGAAGTGTCCATGGGGTGACAGAAAACCAGGAGGTTTTCTGCATGAGTACACTTAGTCAATTGTTTAGAAACACAGAAGCAGTAAAAAGGAAGGATTGAAGTATGTGTTAAGTGAGCAAGCACAGAAACTAAAGCTATCAAGTCATAACAAAGCTTTGGGACACTGACTCTGCTCCTCTCAGGAACAGGTTTCCCAGTCTTTCTCCTTATCTAGACTTCTTTGTTAACTGAACATTTCTTCCTCCATAATTTAGAAACTTTAGACAACATGCTTTCTTTTTACTGAGTAACTAATGTAGAGAAAGTAGCTATTCTATCTAAATTCAGAATACAATGAATACATTGCGGAACTCTAAAAACATCATGAATGGAGGCAAAGCAACAGAGAAAGTGGCACTCCAAAGTCTGTAGTTCACAACAACCCCCCAGAGTTACTCTCAATCCTTCAGGAATTAGAGAAGAGGTACTAGTGTATTTTGTTCTGGACAACTCTGTCTCAAACCACTTTAGAAAGCAGAGGCGATGTCTCTTCCATATCAAAAAACCAGTAAGCCTCTGATTCAGTGCCTCCCTTTAGTGATACTTATCGTTCATTTGGAAAGACTAAAGTTCTGTAGTCTCAATGCTTCTCTCCTATAGCACAATCTCCCATCCACCAAAATACCCCTACCCATTTGATCATCATTAACAAAATGTTATTTAAACTTTGTTTTACAGCATAAAGTAACTCCAGCTCCTTCAAGCCTCCTGTAAAAGTTCTTTCCACATCTTTGGTTGTCTGCCATAAAACACCTCCCACACCTCAGTCTACCATCTGTAAGATGGGTGAATCACACAGGCAAAAGGGAGGTTCAGCTGTCTTCAGACAGATGCTACATGAAGACAGAGAATCAGACATTGGAAGGCCATTGCAGTGTTGTCTCCATATAGCCCTTTCCATTTAAGGTCTCAAGTAAAAAAATCTTAAGAAAAATGAAACTTTCCAAGAGTACCAGATCCATGATTGCAATTAAATGTTATGTGGAAAGCAGCTATCAATTCGGTGGCACATTATAGGTAATCGGGAAAAATGTTGAAATATTTATGAAAACACTACTGTATAACTTGAGAAGCTCTGGGGTAAGTCTGTTTACCTTAGCTGCACTGGGAAGCTTCTAGAAGGAAACATGATCCGCTATGTACATCCCATAGGTCAATAGAACACAAACAATATGGTGTGACTAAGTTCTGATTTAAACTTAAGTGGCCAATGATATCTCATCTGCCACAAACAAGATTCTGGTCAGCTTTAAGTCTCAGGCTGAGGTGAATAAGGAAGGCTGTATTCCCTGAGGTGACACTTGTTTCCTCAAACACCTGCAAATAGCTCCGTGCACATACACCACTGAGTATCATAAGATGAGAGATGGGGCTCATAGGGTTCATGCTGGAACTACTCTTTTTAAGTCTTTTGTGGGTTAAGGAGACAGCTCAGTAAATAATGTACTTGCCTTACAAGCATGAAGACTAGAGGTCAAATGCCCAGCATCCAAACGTTGGCAGACATGACCCCACCCTGCAATTTCAGCTCTAAGGAGGCAGAGACATGGAATCTCTTAAAAAACTGGCTTGCGACACTGGCCAAAATGGGTGACATCTGGGTACAGTGAGAGTCCTGCCTTGATAAGTAAAGTAGAACGTGTTAAGATTTAGGATGTAGAATACAGAAACAAAAGAAAACAGAGTCTGATCTCAACACATGAGGCTATGTTTATTAAAGAATAGAAAGTGAGGAACATTGTTTCCAACTAGGATAACAGGGTCTCTGAGAAAGGAGGGGAATATCTGTAATTTCTATAAAGGCTTGGGAATGACGAAGTTAATCAGCTGCAAGGGATATATAAGGGGCTGTGCCCTCTTCTTCCTGAAATTGTATTTTTTTTAATTATGAATAAATAAAGTCATATTTTTTATCTATGTATATCCTTATTCAAGGTCCCTTACCCCTCCCATCCCTCCAGTCACTCTCTCTTTTCCACATCTCCCCATCTCCTCCCCAGCAAAGGGAGGAGGTCCCAAGGTCCCAATGTGATTTAGTTCAGCATCCACTCCTGGCAGATCCGCTTTCCTCACCCCATCATCAAGATTGGGTCTGGTGTTCCTCTGGAGGGAGTGGAATGCAAGGTGCCGGTCCAAGGTCCTTCTGTTTCCTCTTCATTGCTCTGTTCAAGTCTTGTAGTTTTAGAACCTTCAGTTTCTTCTCATGTTGCCTTGTTATTCATTATATTGTTATATGTATTTTTGCATGAGTGTCTGCCGATGGCTTCAGTAGTTCACTATTAGACAGCTCCTAGTCAGTTGTGGCAAGAGGGCTTGTGTGTCTCTTGTCTCCTCTAAACATGGGGTCTGCTTGATCCCTAACTCTGCTCTGAACAGGGTTCTGAATTTCAAAGCCCCAGTCCTTCTCTTTTCCTGGAATTGTTTACTCCAAGAAGATAGACTTTCTAGGGAAACAGGTTGTCTTCGCTAACAGTCCCCACTGGGTTGTAGCCTCATAACAATGGCTGAACAAGCTCAGTTGTAACCTCATAAGAATCCAATTTTTACAGTCAAGGTATTTTATCAGGGAGCAGTAAAGTGAGATACTATCTCAAGCTTCAGGACTCATTCCACAAGTATGAACACACATGAACACAATGACCCACAAACCTATCGGCCTACAAATGCAAACATGCATACACACACAAAAGAAAGAAAGAAGGGAATACTTCTGATTTTAAACTAGAAACATTTTGTCTGCTAAAATCACTCATCAAACTATGCTAAACTAACAATGACTGTTTATAGTCTTAAAATTTCAAGATACAAGTCTGCAGTGGGATTATGCTAGTAATGTAAATATTCTTCCCTCCTATGATTTTAATAAAAGCTGATTGGCCAAAGGCAAAAAGGAAGTGTGGGTGGGGCCACCAGGTTAACAAAACTCAGGAACATCTCTGAGCCTACAAAGAAGCCAGACACAGATGCCAGAGTTGCTGAAGCTGCCAGGAGATGCAGAGGAAATGCTGATCCGAGAACAGGTACCAAGCCATATGGCTGACCGAAATGGATTATTCAGATGAAGGAGTTAGCAAGTCATATGCCTGAGTCTTAGGTCAATCAGTGTAAAAATAATATAAGCCTATGTGTGATTATTTGAGGCAAAGCGGGAGGGCCAAGAGTGAGACTAAACCTTTGGTACAGGCCCATAATGTAAAATTCAATCAGTGCTGGTTAACAGAGAAATATCAAAAACCTTTGCAATCTAGGATAATGCTTCTGATGTCTCATCAGAGTAGAGGTTGGACTATAAGATAAAGAAAATCCATGTACATAGAAAAAGAATAAGAGAGAAACTGTGGCATGAACTAGAAACTGGTTACTCTACCCTGACTTCAGTCTTCCTCTAAGAAAGATGTGGCTATTAGACAAGAACCATCACACAGAGGAGGATAGGGAAATGTGAAGGGCACTGGTTCTCCCAGGAGAGGTATGGCAGCTTTGTCTGCCCAAGTAATCCCAAGCAAAGTTTGAGCACCATCTAAAGAGGGTTTTAGATTGGGACATTGCTGTGGTGTAACTTTTCTCCTCCATATCACATTGAGTTGTATGTTACTTAAATAAACTCCCTGAGACTTCCAGAAATTCTATAAAGCACTCAGTATCATTTTCTGCATAAATAAGTCAAAATGGCTGTTTGCAGTTAACTATCTCTTTCTAATATATTTGAAAAGAAAAACTATTGTACATTTATTTCCAATCTATTTTAATCTATTTCCTAAAAATAAAACTGAGGCCTGAAAGATAATCTTTAAATCATCCCAGGCATATAATTTGCAGTATATCAAAAGGAGAAAACATGCTTTATTCTATCATAATCACAGGCAGAGGAACTATCATTATTATCAGAATTCTAATAAGTATCTAACAATTTCCCTTTAAGATACATATTATCATAAATATGCTTATCAATAAAAGATCCTCATTATTCTTTATTAACTCCCAATTTAGAAGAAAACAATTGGTTCCTACTTTATTTAGTTACAAAAAATATTTTTAATTTGGTGATTTGGTAATATCACCCATACTAGTATGTTTTAATAAATGCAAATTATACAGCTAATAGAATGGAGTGGGCATTTAGAACAAAAGCTTTATGGAAACACATAACTAGATCATTTTACAATATGCCTTATTTGTGAAAAACTCAGAAATACACCAGAGACAGGAGTGTTTTCAATATTACTATCATATGCTTGATAAGTTTTAAAGGCTTGGAAAGCACCTACCCACTAATATCCCCCAAAAGCAAACGTACTTTCCCTTTGCATTTGAGGATAATGGGGGGGAGGGGATTGGCTTTCTAGAAGATGACACCTTTTATTCTTAAGCTTGCATTCTGATAAGTACTTTATACCTTAGGTTAAATAACCAAAAGCCTTCATCACAAAATAAATACTTTACCAGGTATAACAGCACTCAGAGGCAGAAGTGGAGAAATCTCAGGTTCATGGACAGCCTGGTCTACATGGACAGTCAGGTCTACATAAAAGGTTAGATAGACAGACAGACAGACAGACAGACAGACAGACAGACAGACAGACAGACAGATAGAAAGATAGTATATGTGGTCTGTGGGTAGATGGCTCAGAAGGTAAAGCCTTTACTGATATGAGAACAGATCTCCAGAACTCACATACAAATGAATACATCCATTTCCTTCATGTCATTCAGCATATTAGTATCTAAACATTATCAAGAATGATATCTAGGCCTACTCAGGGCTAAAATCTGGAATGGAGCATTAGATGTAACTATTCTTTTAAGTGTAAATCTGGGTGTGATGGCGCAGCTACGACCCCAGCACTCAGGAAATCAAAGCAGGAGACTTGTCACCAAATTCATGGCCTATCAGGGCTACATACAAATTTAATCATAACATAATAACAACATTTTTACTTCTCTTAAACAGCAATAAATATCATTGTGATTGTATATTGAAATATTAAAATCTAACTACAAGTGTGAGAAGGCAAATACTTTCAAGAATGATCCATTTTCTTGAACCTCACTATAATTAAAAGTAATTCTCTGAGTTATAAAATCCACAATAATAGAAAAATTATAATTTCATATAACTGAAAAAATGCTTTAACTTAGAATAAAATTACTAAGCAATTACAGGACTATAATGATATGGTCTGTAGAAAAATCTGTAAGTTTACAGTTAAAAAAAATCAACCTAAGGAAGGGCTCATGGATATGACAAGATATTTGTAAGATTTTATAACAATAAAAACTAGAATCCTATACATGCACTAAATACAAAAAATAAAAAGGCATTCACAGTTATATGATATTTATATAAGTCAATCACAAAACAGTTCCAAACAATACACATAATCTGTCACTCAGAACTAGAGTTTTAGAAAATGAAACCTACTTGCAGTTGTGCTGAATCATGCCGAAGGCCTTCAACAATAGGAAAAAATCTGTCAATTTTTCTTTCTTCTCCAGCAGAAGTCAGGGCTTCTAAAACTTCTTCAAGGCTATCAGAAATTTGGAGTTTATTAATTAAGTAGCAAATACAAATAAGAAAAATGGCATGCAATCACTGTACCCTGCTAATTAATTAACTATGCCTATGCAACAGTGGCATTTATAAGTGCTTACTGAGTAAATACCATTATTTTAAGTGCACACTAAGTTTACAAATTAGTGGGATTCTCTGTGACATTTCCATGCATTTATTACATCCACCTTCTCTACACATTCCTTGCTCCACTTCTCCCTCTCGCCAGGTTTTTAACACCTTTGCAAACTTGACAATCTACTGTCACATTAGCTCCTTTCCCGTGCCCCACTTGAGGGAAGCATAGCATTTGTCCTTCTGTCTGCTCTAGCATATGTTTGGATTTATTCCTGATCCATTCCCTACAAAAGTGTTCATCAAGCATCTATAAAACACTACAAATCAGGGCTAATGTGAACCATTTTTTCCATTATAGACCCACACTGGATTTTGAGTTTTACTGTTTTATTGATGCATAAAGGTATATAGTATGAAGTGACATTTCAATGCATGCTAGTGCAATATAATGAAAATCAGGAAAAGCATATATATTTCCCCAAATAAGTCATTCTCTCATGATAACATCATTTAAAATCCATTTTGCACTTTTTTAAATAAAACATACATAATTATTTTCTAGAATAAACATACCATGGATTTTAATGTTTCTAACTATATGCAGTGCATATATTACAAGTCAGTATAAAATTAGGAAGAATAAGAGTTGAACAACTTGTTTACAAACTAACACCGACTTCTCCAAAGTGATGATGCATGAATCTAAAATCTGGCAGCCTGTTAAGGCTAAAAATCTAAAATGTTCTCAGTAAACACATAATGTCCCTCAAATAAAGAAATTGTGAGAGTCAAAAATAAATAGTAGCAAACTAGTGTAAATAATTAAATCTAAATAGATCATTTACCCTGTTTAGAAAACAAAGTGCAAATTAATCATCTGTAGATGAAAATATACATCCCTAAATATTACCTTGATCACTCTGACATTTATTCCAGTGTCAAGAAACAATAAAATAATACAGAAGGGCTGAGAATCAAACTCAGTGGTAGCATGCTTGCCTATCGTGTGAGGCCCTAATTCTGATTGCCAGTACTGAACAAGGGAGGAGGAGAAAGAGCAGGAAAATCTATGAGAAAGATGATGAAGGAAAAAAGAGAAAGAGGGAAGAAATGAAAACAAGAAAATAGAGGGAAGAATGAAAGGACAGAGGAGGAGGGAAGAAGAATGTTAAGAGTCTACAGAAGAAGAGTAGAGGGAAACAAGAATGAGCAGGGAAGAGAAGGGAGAGCCGAAAGGAAGGATAACAGAATAAAGGACAGACAGGAGGGAGAGAGCAGAATCACACAGCAATACACGGACATTTCCATGAATGCACACCATGCACTTATTACATCCACCTTCCCTATACATCCCTTGACCCACTTCTCCTTAGGGAACACCAAAATCTAAACACTTTTTCCTTACATCAAGAAAGTACTGAAACTGGATAAACTGGCCTTTTCCTTGCCTATGACCACAGGTTTTATTAGCTAAAATAAAAAGGACATGTGCATAAAGAGTCAGATTCAAAGTAGTGTCTAACTAGCCAACTACAGGCACAAAGTCAACTCAGTGGCATCTTGTCTAGCAGAATTGCCCCAAGGATAACTGTCACATGAATATAGAAGGACTCGGGCTAAGTTCACTCTGCAACAGCACATCAGCAGCCTGGGGGATTGAGTGCTGAGAACTGTACAGCATCTTGTGTGAGAAAGTTCACATCTCCTAGAAAGAGCATTCCAACAGCTCTGTGGCACAGAAGAATTTAGGCTTCTTTTGCTTCTACACATTTCTTGCTCTACACTCTAATTCTTCCTCTTTTAAAGCATAAAGCCAATGTCCAGTACCCTAAAGAGACACACAAGACTCGTCACTACACACTGTGACCTGCATACACCCCAAAGAACTCTCCTTCCTCTGGTTTTTCACCCAGTCATCTCTTTAAATGGCTTACTGGAACCAGGGCCACACCTAGGCCTCTGGAAATCATAAGGCCAGGCTGTTTCAGTTCTCTGGCACCTATAAGCACTATCTTTGGTCTTTTGATTGTTCAGCTTACACATTTTAAAATATATTTTAAAGGCTTATTTATAATTAGAATCCTAATCTTCCTTAAGGTGTGGGAATGTGTACCTTAGCATTAGGATATATGCTAAGTAACTGATAGGTACAACCTCAATAAATGTAGCCAAGTGCCTAGAAGCTTTAATGTGTTTTAGTACTATATCCTATTAAAGTCATCACATTTGTCTTAGACATAAATTGTCAAAAAGCAAAGTACTTGTTTTTAAAAGAGGTAAGCATGACTCACAATTTCAATTATATATCTAATAATTAGATAATAAAAACGCATTTGAATATTTTTACCCTCTATGCTAAATTTTTACTAAGAATTGAGCTTAAAGCAGTTTAAAATAAACACAATGAGAAAATTAGTTGTTCATAGAATTATTTTAGTCCATAATAAATAAATTGACTAGCAGGATGATTGAACAAATAGCTCAATTATGCAAGTAAGAAACTGCCCAAATATATATATATATATATATATATATATATATAAACATTTAAGCTGTGAGCTTCTGTCCATCACTAGATGCAGGAGTCACAGTGGGAACTTACATGGTGTCCTCCCCTACAATGCACACTGCAGAAAGAAGCTTCACCACATCTGCCATCATGCTGGGCTGCTTGGGATCCATAGCTTTGGCCAACAAGGAAAGACTCCTCCCCTCGCTCATAATCCTTTCTAAGCCATACTGTAATATTAGAAAATACGTTAAATATTACAAGTAATTTGGAAAGATGATGTATAAATTTTAAAAATTACATTTTTACCTCTAAGACAGACAAAGTATGAAGACCTTGTAACATCATAAAAATTTCCCAAGTATTAATACTATGTTGAGAGTTATAAGACTTTACCTAATGCAAAAAACCCATGAAGAAATGAGGGATTCTCAACATTAAAGTTTAAAAAAAAATAGATAATATTAAAATAGTCACAGAGAACACTCTGTGCTATGAAAGAAGTTGGTAAAAGAACTACAAGCAAAAACATACACCAGCACTGTTAAAGAGAAAAATAAGATAAAACAAAGCATGAATAATTATGTGTCATTTTCAAGAAATAAGAAACTATTTTAAATTCAGGTAACTCAGTGTATTGGAGTATTACTATTCCAGCATGTAAATAATGTAAAACACGTTATTTTTCTGAACATTGCAAACTTCCATTTTATAATAACACCACATCTGAATTCTGACTAGACACATTTCAAGTATTCCACAACCAAGTGGCTACCACAAGACAGCATAGGTCTAGATATGAACGTAGCATATAAATGCACAAAGAAAATCTGAAAAGAAACTGTGTAGAAACTTTTGTGATAGAAATATATATTCTGAGCACAATGGTATTTATCATCAGGAGGTCAAATATTGTTGTAAATAAACACATACATAATTTGGAAAGAATAAAGCTCATTTGCTATTGCCACAATGTCACATCCAATTAGAAGATAAGTAGCTATATTAAAGGCATATTATTTTAAGGAAGTATGTGTTTCTTGGCATACCAATAGTTAGCCTCAGTATAAAAACGCATATAATAGAAGACTGTAAATAGTACTTTTACCTCCCATGTAATTGAGAGGATCGTTCTGAGCAATAGAAAAGTTATGTATCAAGTCACTACCATAAATAAACACAGGAGCATTAATCCCAATTACATACCTATCAATTATGGCTGAAAATCTGCAATAAATGTAAGTATCAATGTCAAAATTTAAGCTTAATCACAAGTGCTTTATTATAAAATTGTACATGCATATTATCACATATGTAAGCATTTATGTAAAAAGAGAAAGAAACAAAGTTAACATTGTGATGAAATAGTGCATTTATTGGAAAAACACTATGGTGAAGAGGAACAACAGAGGGAATGCAAACAGAGAAACCCAGATCCCAAAATGGGAGTGGTAAAGTCCTTTTTCTCCCTAAGTGGGAGAAAGTTCACTGACAATCAAACTGCTCAGGAAAAGGCTCACTTTTCTGATGTTCTGAACTCTTTCATAACTACAAGCCAAGACTTCAAAAGCTGACAATGAGCTAAAATCCCATACTAGGCCTTGATAGTATTGCAGAAAATTATCAGTAATATAGAAAGCACCATTTGGACGTGACTAAGAAAGTTAGAGATGAGCAAGTACCAACAGCATACTGTGCCCTTACAAACCTGGCTGATGAGCTTCCTGATTCATAACCATGTGCCTTTTCCAGGCTCAAGACAATCTGTGATGTACTGCAGTCAGACTTCCTACCTTTACCATTCAACCTCCTGGTTCTAACTACTGTGTGGAAAGGCTGGCATACGAGCATATTCTCATGCTTTGACCACCATCCTGTGACAACAAAAGTATGTTCTCTAATGTTCATGATTGAAAAAAGAAAAAAAAAAAGGAGGATCTCATCTGGAGACTGGAATGAGGACAGATTACTACTTTTCAATAACTATTATGAAACAGGGAACTGCAATATACAACAATAAAATATGTATGTCAAGACTTAGTAGAAAAAAGAAAAAAAGTATGAGAAATGGTTCACTTACCAGCACTAGCATCAATGTACTTTTAATGAAGGCTTTTACAAGTGAGAGAGCTATCATCAATTTGGGAAGGTCTATAAAAGTATCTTTCCTGAATGTCCAGGACCTAATTGGGGTAATATGATAACAGGCCTGTTCTATACCCAGAATCAATGCTGTGTTCTATTTGCATTCCACAGGCTATTGTTACTTAACAGAATTCCAGGCTGCTGAAGATAAAGAGTGTAGGTAAAAGAAGGTAAATAATCTCATCCCTGAGGAGACACCCAGCATCAGGATTATATGACTACTAGGGAGAGGCAATGATCAATGGTAGGTATATCCCAACAGTGGAGAGAATATGAGTAAAGAGGATGGCTTTAATAGCAAGAATCCCTTGTCAATGGGCAAACAATTCAACTCTCAAACACCTTACAAAAATGAAGACTTTCTTTAATTGCCTCCATATTTTAAAAGATCCATTTTAAAATTACTTTGTATTTTTTATATTTCAAGTATGTATTTGCTTGCATATGGTTGTACCACATTTTCATGTCTGAGCCCTCAGAGTCCATATGAGAGTCAGACGCCCTGGAACTAGAGCTATGGATGGTGTGAGCCATCATGTGGGTGCTGGGAATCCAGCCTGGGTCCTCTGGAAGAGTAGCTAATGCTTTTCACCACTGAGCCAACTCTCCAGTCCTAAAAAATACTTTTAGCTCCACCTAAAGTGATAAACAATTCACTTTCCTATGATGCCACAATCATTCGTATTAATGATGTAATTAACTGCTGGTAGCAAACTTAAAGGATATATTTTCATCATCGAGTGAAGACATCACAAGGATGATGACAAAGAATGCATCTGAATAGCTGAGTTAAGGAAGTTTAAGAACACTAACAATAACCTTAGGTAGGTAACCTGAACAATGATTTTGCATAATAAAGCCCAGATATTAAAATATTAATCCCAGGTGTCAGTGTTGGCAACTGAATTCTGTGCTTTTTTTAACCCTATGTGCCACTATCAAATTCAAAAGCAGTATTTTATGAATCTACATAAGCCATAAGAAATAAAATCTACTATCAAATAATAGATTGCCTAAGTGTACAAATATATAAATGTTACCCTCAAATTCTGACTAAATCCAAGACGGAAAAGTCATTTTCAAACTACAACTTCATTTCCACCATCAGTCTTCTCTAGTGTAAATTTGATCAGGAAGACCCCTTTGGTTTGAAAACAGTGCAGCTATATTTCCTTCCTGTCAGCCTCATATACCAGCAAAATTCCTCTACTACATCCTCACTTCACAAGGACCTCGGAAAAGCAGCTAGATTTACATGGTAAGAAGGACTCTCCACAAGGAGTTTCTCATCCTTTCGGTGCCTACTCTGAAGGAAAAAAAAAAAAAAACCAACCTGTGGGTCTACTCATTAGACAGCTTCCTTGGAAAATATCAGAACAGGCAGAAAGTAAGCATTATGTATATTGAAAACTAGAAGGTGGTCAGGATGAGTCAGCATGAAGACAGCCTGTGGACTTGGGTTCAGTGCCCAGAACACATATGGCAAAAGAAGAGAACCAATTTCCACAGGCTGTCTTCTGATCTCCACACTTAACTGTGGTCCAAGTTCACAGACACACATAAATAGAACATAGACAGCTGTTTAAAATAAACAGAAAACTAAATGCTTTCATATAAAACAAAAATAATTAAAAAACACAAATAGTTGCTATAATAAAATTAAGTTCTAAATAGTTTAAACATTTATATATTTAACCCTCTGAGTATTTATTTTTAAAGAAAAAGGAAAAACATACTACATTAAAATTAACCAAACATGTACAGTTTTTCTACGGTCACCAATCATCACAACACCATAGGTAGCCTTTGTTCCCCTAATATCCGACAATTGAAATACCTATCACACATCAAGAGGTAGATTAGCTTACACTCAGCTAAAGAAACGACAGGAAGTGACAGTAGTATCAGCAAAATAGGGGTGATTGGGCAGTAATGGCCTAAAGTCTTCTGTTTAATTCAAATTTACTATACAAATACTTTACTACACAAATGCTTTACACTACACAACTTTATTACACAAATGTACTGTATTGTGTTGATGTAATGAAAAATGTATTACTGCTACATTTCTAGAATCTTCTCACATTTGTATATGTATATATATATATATTAATTTTAGTATAGGTTTTTTAATCCTATAGGCCTTTACAACTTGAATCTCAGGTAGTTATAGTGTAGTGTACTAAGGCCTCGACTGTGCAGACTTTCTGATAATCAAAAGAGGAAGAGAAGCAAAAGAAAGATCAAGGTGGAGAGAAGAGGAGAGAAAGAAAGTTCCTCTGCAGTTCATGTTTCAGGGGTGAGCGTGTTCACCACCCACCTTCTTCTAAGATCCTCTGTACCATTAAGATTACAAACAACCCCATCATCATCCCAAGGCATGCAAGTAAAATTCTGGATGGTGAAGCTCTAATTCATGTAAGAATCTGTGTTGAGAAAATAGCACCTTCCCCACATACCTGTGTGTTCATCAGGGCTTTCAGACACTGGATAACTTTGTGCTGATTCTTCTTTACAACTCTTTCTTGGCTGTATTAACATAAAATACAATAATATTGGGCTACAGTTGGACATAGTAACAGAACTTCACTAAAAAACTATTAACAATACTTACATTTGCCTATTAATCAGTTTTTCCAAAATGTCCAGTAGTAATCCGAGTCCCTCATGTCCAAAGCTTTGTACCCAGCTGAAAAACAAAGCAAAGGTGAGTTACATGTTAAGCTGGAAATGCTATATGCCCATGACTATTTTTTAAAAATTATAGTCATGAGCGTAACTACAATATAAGCATAACAATAGATATAGAACTGTTTGTGGTTCATATACTTTGGTTGTAAGAGTTAAGCAACAATAATGGCGTAGACAACAGTAGGCTAACTTGGTTCTCTCTGACTCCTGAGAACTGAGTCTCTGCTGAGTGTTTAGCATGTTGGGAACTAGGAGTCCTCCATGGAAACACAAAAACTGGGGGAAGCTATGAAATAGAGCTTCATTCAGTACAGCCACTTGATCATCATACTACTGGAGCAACCTCAGTCAGTACTAGAACAAAGAGCAAATTCTGGGGCCATCTGGGAATGTAAGCCAAAACTACAGAGGAGGGAAATGGAAAACTAGAGATAAGATGTAGACTGAGAGTAAAAAAATGATAAGGGGCAAAAGTTTATCAACACATTGGAAAGGGATAGATAGGAAAGCTCCCCAGACTACTAAAATGAAGCTCTACAACTATCAGGAACATCCTAAGTTTCAAAGTTCAACTTCCTTACAAAGTAAAGGGAAATTAAACATTCATGGAAGTATTTCCATCATGAATGAATGGCACCTGATCCATGAACTGGTGATGCAATCATGATGTTTCTAGAACATCTGTAAAAAGCCCAGACCTAACCCTTTACTTTCACAACTGAATAGGAATGGCACCATTGACTCATGTGTTTGAATGCTTGGCTCATAGGGAGTGGCTCTATTAGGAAGCGAGACCTTGATGGATAGGTATCACCTTTTTGAAAGACATGTGTCACTGTGGGGGTGAGCTTTGAGGTTTCATATGCTCAAACTACACCTAATATAGGGACAGTCTCCTCCAGTTGCCTTGGATTAAGATGTAGAACTCTCAGCTCCTTCCCCAGCACATGTCTGCCTGCATGCTTCCATGTTCTCACAATGATAACAATAGACTAAACCTCTGACTGAAACTTTAAGCCAGCCCCAATTAAATGTTTTCCTTTATAAGAGATGTCATGGTCCTGATGTTGCTTCACAGCAATAAAACCCTAATTAAATCAAAAGTCAAGAGATTTTCTGCAACAGTCCTAGATGCACTGTGGGGGGGGGAAGTCTTCCCCAAAATACCTGTGAGAACCTTGACATCCACATGAAGAATGAAACCATACCTTTATCTCTAATCAGTTGCAAAAGCTGACTATAAGTCATTTACAGATTTATATGTAGAAGCTGAAACTATAAGTTACTATGCTACAAGAAATCAGAATCACTGCAGGATGCTGCAAGGATTTTTGTAACAGGTTCTCAAAGGTACAGGAAATAAAAGCAGAAGCAATCAAATAGGAATACATCAAACCAAAAATACCAAAGACAACCAGCAAAGCAAAGATATAGTCAATGCACTGAGAGAAAGTATTGGCAAGTAAGACATCTCAGCAGAGGCTACTACCCACAATATAGAAAGCACTCCTAAAACTCAATTGCAAAAACAACAATAACCTAATTATATGTAGAAAACTCACCGACATGGTACTTCTTAAAAGAAAACAAAGAGATAGATAACAAGTAAATGAAACACATGCAACATGGCTAACAGAAAAAGAACAACTCTAATCCAAAGTACTGTGTAATAGCGTTTCAGTAAGAACCATCTGTCAAGGATGTGCGCTAAAGGGAAGGTGTGCACACAGCTGGCAGCAATGTACATCAGTACAGCCAGCACAGGGAACAGCAAGAGGCCTCTTCACCACTTACTAAATTACAATATGAACAATAAATTGCAATATCAGAATCATATGCAAAAGAAATAAAATTAACCAGTCAGAGACATTTGCACTCCTGTGCTTACTGCAGCACTGTTTACAATTGCCAGGATACAGAAGCAAATAAATGCTCAAAATCTAATTCCTGGATTAGAAAATGTGACCCCGAGACACTGTGAAACATTAGTAAGGCAGGAAAAGTGAAATCTTGGTATTTGCAACAACAAGAGTGGACCTGAAAATCTTTATATTAAGTAAAATGGATCAAGCACTGAGCCTTCTCACTTCTGAGTGAAATCTAGAAATGCTGATCAAAGTCAGCCTAAGGCATGAGTGGTGTGGTGGCTAACAGAGTAGAGCAGTGGGGAGGTGGGGCAATTTGCGGAATGGGTACCTACAGAGGAACAAGAGCTGCTGGGTGCCCTAGAGGGATTTACAGCTAACAACTATTGTTACACAGCTCCAAAGTCTGAAGAGTTTGGAATACTGGTACCCAAAAGAAATGATTAATGTTTGAGGGGACAGATATTTAATATGGCTAAATATTGCAGTGTAGATAGGTATTAAAACAGTACACAATACACCCCCATTACATGTATAGTTTCATTTTCCTGTTTAAAACTTAGCTTAAACTATGCATATTGTTTGAAACTCATCTTCTTCATTTAACAAACACTATGGACACAGCCTCACCACCTTTAAATGTTCAGAATTCCTAACATCCCCAAAAGGCAAATGTGTTTCCACAGTGCACATTTCTTTGCATTTATATTGACAGTCTCCAGTCAGACTGTCCTCTTCATGTCTCCTCTGCCCAGTGAAAGCCATGGAATACCTAATTCAACAATGCCAGCAACAGCAAAGGCACTCCCCATCAAAGACTTAAGACCACTATTATGGCTGAGATGAGGGAAACAGCTAAATAAATGCCACTGCTTTCAAAGGAAGTAGCTACTTCAAAAGTGAAGAGGTTATGTTCTCCTATCAGCTACAGACAGATTACCCACAGGCATTTCAAATATGGCTTTCATGTTTCATAAAAATACTTACAGCATCTGCTTAGCTGTTTCCCTTGTTTACATCTTATACTGTATTTATTCTTATTTCACATGCACTGCAGATGCTTGAAATCAAACATGTAAAGAGTAATGTGTGAGCTTTACTTGACCAGTTATTGGGATGCGTGGAGTCTCTCGGCCCATTGCGACCTCTTGTGTTAGTTTTTCCCAATGGGCCTTCAATATTTTATTTAAAGTGAATTTTTAACCATACCCATTTTCAGAGATTCTAAAGGTAATATGAATGATTTGAGATTACTCATACTTTATTCACCTTCAATCATTGCTAAACAAAGGTACTATTCACAAGATTGCTTTAACCATGATATACAGAGTAACTTTAAATTTTGTTAATGTAACAAATCTGTTGTACATAATATGTTAATGCTGTGGTAAAGGGTAGGATTTAGAAAGCATGCAAACCCCATGCAAAACAGAAAGCTCTTGGATCTGAATAATTAATAATAGAACATAACTATGCCACTTTATCAATACTAACGTAACAATTACAACTAAAAAAAAAATAGAACACACAGTTCTCAAATCAACAATTTCTAGACATTCCAGATAAGTCTATTCTAAAATACATAGTTATTCTTCAATGCTCATATTACATATAAACTAACTGTCCATAAAAAAAAAACTTTACTAAGGTAACATGAGAATAAGCAAATGTCAAAACACACTATCGTATAATCTCTTCACTATGGGAAATATTTATCCAACAACAAAATCAAAATCAAGGAGAACAAACTGTGAAGTGAATGCTATAAAATGTAATACACGTGTGGCCCTACAGACTTCTGAGAAAACAATTGCTTTGTCAAGTGTATGGTTTTGTTGTTATTGTTCTTACTTTTTGAAAAATAATTACATTACTTTGCCTTTCCCTTTTCTCCCCCAAGCTCTTTAAATTGGTATTTTTTTAATTCTTTAAGAATTTCAAACAGTGGATTTTGATTACCACACCCTACCCAAACTTCTGCCAGATCCAGCCAGTCCCTTCCCACCTCTGTATCAGCCTTTTCCTTTGCTCATCAAGTCCAGTTTACTTGGCACATCTGCTCTCTGGGTGTGGCCATCCCCTAGGGCAGAGTAGGCCAAGAACAGACAAAAGTCTCATGCTCACTTCCAAGCTGCAGCTTAAATGAAGGCTTTTAATCAGTTTTCTGTTCTATCCTGAGTTATGTAATAAAGAGGTACCGAAAAAAGATTTACTTTACACATCATAAAGGAGATTAAAAAAAAAAAAAAAAAAAAAAAAAAAAAAAAAAAAAAAAAAAAAAAAAAAAAAAAAAAAAAAAAAAAAAAAAAACCTGAAATGGACACAGGGCGTGAAAGGTAAAGGAGCACCATACTATCTAAACACAAAAGCCAAAGGAAGTGTGATCAGAAAGTGCAGATAAAAATATACACAAACTCAAACCTGATGTAAGGCCACATACTTCCAACACTGGAGAGCTAGACATGGCTCTACACAGCAGTTTCCAGCCAAGCCAGGGATATCTAGTCAGACTCTGTTTCAAAAATATATAGTTTCTTTTTCTGACATTTGCATAGAATTTGCATCCATTGTTATAATAAGTAGTTGTCCTTAGCAACCCCTAGGTCACATTACATTCCAATTCTAATTATTTTCTCAGTCATTATTTAGGGACACAAAACCCACATCTGTCTTCCGGAAGATAAAATGAGGTACTACATATGCAGTTCTGCAATCTTGACAGGAATTACTTAAAATCTACAGATTTCTACCGGGGGGGGGGGGGGGGGGGGGGGGGGGGGGGGGGGGGGAGGTGTTTCTCATCATTCAAGAAAAATCCTGAAAGAAACCATTACCAACTGATCTACAAATGATCAATTTTCATGAAAAACAAGCTCACTCTGGCTGGCAACATAGTGCATCAGATGACATCTAACTACCTGCAGTTGAGAATGAATAAGCAACATGTAAACATTGCTTCTTCATGAATGAAAAACTAGAGATCATTAGGACACCTGTACTGTGAAGGAAATGCTTCCAAGTAGAAAACACTGCATGTGGTAGATACTAACTTAGCTTCCCTCTTAAAATTCTGTAACAAATGATGAAATCCTCAAGTTTCTTAAGGAAAGCTAAGTAAGATTATGTAGGACTTGCTGGCAGAGTCTTGGTGCAGAAGAAGGGATAAGAGAAAGAAGTCGGAACCCTTTGCAGAGACTCAGAAGAGGAGAGAACTGAGCCACCAACTCACCAGAATTATAATCCAGACCTCCTTCAAATGTTTAAAGGCAGTTTAGGTTACAAAAAGCAGTAACTGCTTCCCAGGACTAAGGATGAAATCAAAAGCACATAAAACCGCTTCTGAAACCTTGTTTTAAAAAGCAAATAGCACCTAATGAGCAGTGGAGACAACAGTGAGCTCTTAGACTAGTTTCCCAGAACCTGAAGTTACTGCATCTCTTCCTATGTGTTCTTAGGAAAGGAAGGACAAATGTATCATGAATGATCAGAACTCAAATAGTACTTACTACCAGACCATAAAAATAACCTTATCCAATGCAACTTTAAGGCTAGGAAATATTCCTCATTTGCCTAAATCTGGTGATAAGTTAAAGATACAGCAAATGGTTTAGAATGAAATGGAAGAGCCTTTGCTGCTCTTTCAGAATACAAACATCACATCCCAGCATCTGCACCTGGTGGCTCACACCTGCCTATAACCACAGCTCGAGGGAAATCCCACATGCACATACACACAAACATACAATTTTCATAAAAAATTAATTAGAAATAAAATTTTCAAAATAAAAAATCTTTTTAAATTACCTGTAAAATAAAAATGGAGTCATATTTGATTATAAAAACGTTATGTAGTAAGAAGTTACAGTCAGTTAGATGTAGCACCTCCTCATGCTGGTGCCCAGATCTGTAACTTTACTTTAGATATTGAGAAGACAGAACAAGGAGATATTGTCTTTGAAGCAATACTGAGCTTGTCTCAGACTTCATGCTCCAAACATCAATTCAGCTTTCAGATGGAGCATGCATCTACACTAAACCAAGAATGATGGATCTGGAGTCACTGTACTAATTCCCTTTTATGACTTGCCTGACTGCTGCTCAAAGGGTGATGTTTCCTTACTATTAAACTTACATTCCAAATGTTCATTAACAAAGGTAGCCAGTCTTTTTTGAGGGGCTCACTGTGTACATGATTCAGTATTAGGTATGAGAAATACAAAAATGCATAAAATGTGTTCTCTGCCCTTGAAGTGAACAAAGATTATTGGCTGAATCAAATGCTGGAACAAAGTTATTTCCATAATGTAGTAAGTGGTATCACTGTGGTACTATGGGAACAGAAAGACATCACAATAACTAATGTCTGACTTAAGTATGGAAGGTTAAGTCACAGAGTGAGAGATTTTTATACAGGTGAAAATACATAATTTAAGCATTAGCCATAAAAGGGGTTCCAGTGATAAATACCACAACAAGCTCTATCAGAAATGACACAGGTGGCCACTGAGTGCTTGCCTTAAGAACTGTATACACCACATCATAGATAACAGGATGCCACCAAACAGCTAAGCATGTGGGGAAGGTCTAAGGTTTGGGGGCTTCAGAAGATATGGCATGGTCCAGAGAGAGGATGAGACCAATCATCCTTCAGTCAAAAGCATTTACACTATCATGCAGGCAGACTGCATATCACAATGAAGTCTGATGCAGAGTTGCAGGTAGGAAGAGACAAGCTTCTTCAAGATCCCTCCAAGAAAAGAAAAGATGAGGTAGGATGGGAAGTGTATCACTAGGAAATGGGCCAAGGTTGGCAAACATCATCTAACTAGACTAAGAGGAACTATGTTTTTTGTTTTGTTTTTTATTTCTGCCTAAGGCAGGTTTCAAATGTCCCATGAAAACACTACAAGGCTAGGAGCATCTGGAAAAAAGAGAGAGTGAGAGCCCTAGTTGGCATATAACCTACCAGTGATGGAAGAGAGGGAATACTAGTTCTCTGCCTATGGGACCCCTACATAGCTAAGGAGATGTGCATCCTAACACCAGAAACTATAAATATACCTTAACATGCATGAAAAGAGAGGATTAAGGTTACCAATAAGACAATCTTTGAATAAACAGACTATCCCTAGATTATCCAGTTGGTTCTGCCTAATCATATGACACTTAGAAGTTATGAACTATGTTCATAACAGCATTATTTCTCATAGCCAGAACCTAGAACCTAGATGCCCCTCAACTGAAAAATGGATTTTTAAAAATATGGTACATTTACACAATTGAATTTTGCTCAGCAGTTAAAAAAAAAAAAAGACATCTTGAAATTTGCAGGCAAACTGATAAAAAAAACATCAGAAAGAAAAATGTGGTATGTACTCACTCATAAATGGGTATTAGATTTAAAGTAAATGAAAACCAGGTTACAATCCACAACTTTAGACAAGCTAGATAAGAAAGAGAACCCTAAAAGAGATATTCATGGATCCCCCTGGAAAGGGGAAATAGATGACATCTCCTGAGCAAATTGGGAGCATATGTGGAAGAGGGAGGGGTGGGAAGAGAACACAAGGGAACAGGATGACTGAGTTGGTAGGGACAGAGAGGTAGAGTAAGAAATAGATATCTGAATAGGGAACCTATTTGGGAGTTGGGGAGAAACCTGGTGCTAGGAAAATATTCAAGAATCCACAAGGATGACCACAGCTAAGACTCCAAGCAATAGTGAAGAGGGTGCCTGAACTGGACTTTTCCTACAATCAAATTAATGATCACCCTAACTGTTATTATAGAGTTCATCCAGCAACTGATGGAAGCAGATACAGAGATCCACAGCTAAGAACTTGCCCGAGCTCCCAGTCCAGCTGAAGAGAGGGAGGAGGGATTATATGAGCCAAGGGGTCAAGGATGATGAGGAAATCCAAAGAGACAGCTGAGCCCAGCTACTGGGAGCTCACTGACTCTAGACTGACAGCTGAGGAACCTATATGGGATTGAGCCATCTGAATGTGGATGACAGTTTGTGAAAGGGCCTCTAGCAATGAGACCAATATTTATCCTTAGTGCATGAACTGGCTTTTTAGAGCCCATCCCCTGTGGAGAGATACTTTGCTCAGCCTTGATGCAGGGGGCAAGGGCTTGTTCTTGCTTCAGCTTCATATCGCAGACTTTGTTGACTCCCCATGGAGTCCTCTCTGAGGAGTAATGGTAGGGTGGAGAAAGAGAAGCTGAGAGGTGAGTGGGAAGGAAGAGGAAACTGTGATTGGTATGTAAAGTGGAAAACAAAAACTCTTAAATTAAAAGAAGAAAAGAAAACAGTTATGAGTCAGTAGAATTAGAAGATCAAAGTGGAAGACTCCAAAGAGAAAAAGAAATCAACCTCCCATTTATTTGTTATTAGTGTGGAGAGCCTACCTCTCATTTGCTCAGATCTTACTTGAATTCACACAATGTTTCATAGTGTGAATTTCTTTTGCAAACAGAGACTTTCATTTTTCCATCTGAAATCAGTATGCTTTTCATTTTCTACATTTGCCTCTGTGCTCTGAATATAACCTACAGCATGATGATGAATAATGGAAGTAGGTACCCTTGTCTTATCCTCAATCTTGGGGAGGTTAGTCTTTCATCATTAAATAGAATATTATCTGTAGGGTACTTTTTAAATTCTTTATTTTTTAATATTATTTAATGTGCATGGGTTTCTTGCCTACATATATGTCTGTGCCTAACGTGCATGGCTGGTTTTCATGGGGGCATAGAGAGAGAGCATCAAATCCCCTGAAAAAGGAGTTACAGAAGGTTAGTAGCTACTGTGTGAGTACTCGGGATCAAACTCAGAACCTCTGCAAGAACAGCTTAACTAACCACTAAGCCATCTCTCCAGCCCCATATATATCACTAGGATTTTTTTCACTATCAAGTGGATAAAGTTACTGAATGCAATATTTTTCTAGAGCTGTGAAAATAAAGCAAGAAGAAGTGGGTAGTTTAAAACAATTTATGTACTTGCTTATGCAACATACATTCTATTGGTGTAGTTATGTTGTTAACACTCAATAAAAAGTTGGCTTTTGAAACAATGCTGTCAATTTCTCATTTTAAGTATTTTTGCTTTAACTGTTTTATAAAGGCCCCCACCCAGTGTAAAAACATCATGTCCGTAAAAATAACTGAATAATAACCTATTTTTAAGAAAAGTATAAGGGGATATAACTCAGAGGAAAGTGTTTGTCTAGCATGTATGAAGCAATATGTCAAATTTCTAGCTCCATAAAAACCTAAGTGTTCCTAGTGGAGGAGAGCCATGGGAGGCTCATCTGTAGAGAGAATGCTCAATCAAAAACTCCAAGTGACTGCCTCAACTTCCCCAGTGGTTTTCTGCTGGGTGCTGTGAACATCAGTTTAATAACATTACTCTATATTTTACAATTTGTTCTTTTATTTAGAGGCCTCACCAAAGGGGACACACTGCTCTTCACAGGACTCTGAGATTGAACTCCATCTGGCTGCCATAACAGCGCTTCCCTGGTGGCTTCTGCTTGGTGTTCAGAAGCCCCCTCTGGTGATATTACCTTCCTGCTGTTACCTTTTCTTTTACTTGAAAGCTTCCCTGGAGGGGACTCTCTCTACCAAGAAGTCCAGCTGACTAGCTCAAAGGGACTTCCTCAGTCAATTTCTACTGGATACTCTGAGCATTCAACTGGATGATGTTTTGCCATCTATCAATTACTATTTATTCTATTATTTTGGTTTGCTGCACAATCACTCAAATCTCATCCATTCAAAATCAAAATTATGTCTATCATAGATTATCCTCCACACTCTACAAAAAAAAAAAAAAAAAAAAAAAAAACATGTATTTCCAAAAGATTCAAGTGCAAGATTAAGATTTTGTGAAGATTTTCTCAATTCTAGAGAAGTAACCACCTTTCTTAATACCATTCCTCAGTCTCCACATGAGGAATCTTTTATGAGTATGTATTCATTCAAGAGCTTTGCCATAGTTTGCTTTTCAAATATCGTGATAAAACATTTCAACCAGAGCAACTTGGAGAAAAAAAAGAATCCATTTGGATTAAACTTTCTGATCACAATCCATCATTATTGGAGCCCAGGTCAAAAACTAAAGCAGAAACCTGGGACCGAAACTGGAGCAGGCACCAAAAAGGAATGCTACAATTTGGCTCACTCCCATGGCATGTCCATCCACCTGTCCCGAGGCAGCATTGTCCACAGCAGGCTGGCCCATCCCACAGCAAATATTAGTCAAGAACATGTCCCGCATGCTTGCCTATAAGCCAATCTGATGGAGGCAATTCCTCAAATGACAGTCCCTCTTCCCAGAGGACTATGGCTTCTGTCAAGCTGACAAGCTCCATCCTGCTTCCACATTAATTGCATCAAAATAACCCTATTTCTAATTATGTGAGACAAGACGATGTAAACACATTTTGCCACTACACCCTCCCTCCTACTTTTTCTGGAATTTTTAATTTATTTGTTTAATCAACAAGTGTTATATTTTCATCAATGCTTACTCTGAAATAATCCAATTGATTATATATTTTTTTCCTTGGCTTAGCATATAGTGCATTAACTAACAACTCTTGTACACATATTTAAGGTAGACATTGCTCTATAAGTTATTTAGTATACTTCACATGTTCATGTTTGCATGGTCGTCATCTGAAAACTATCAGGTAATAACTATCAGGTTTAACTATCAGGTAATAACTAAATGAAATAAACTGAAATGTTTCCTATGGTCCACTTCCTTGACTTACAAATCTGGTATTAATCCTCCATTAAACATGTGATACATTCTCCAGACCTATCATCCTCCCATGGAATGGGGAGACATTTTAACTAGAAAATTTACTGATTCAGTAGTTAAAAGGTCATCTACATTTTCTGCTTTTTACATGTCATTGCATAATAAGTAATGGTTAATACTTTTCAGAAAATCAGTACACCTCATCAAAACTTTTGAAATTTTTCACTTAAAGCTATTTACAATTGTAATATTCTATTTTGTTTTACTCTAACAAAAATGCATGGTCCTGGGTACCTGAAAAACAGTTGATTATTCTAGTTAACAGGAGGCAGAAAACCCAACACTGGACATCCTCATGTGCTTGGTCTCTAGTGGAAACCACCTAAGGGAAAAATGACACAGTGTGTCTGAAAGCTAAAAAAACAGAGTCAAGTGATTCCAGATCTATAAATTAATCATTTCAAATAATCCGCTCGCTGTTCAATGATCTCCTGTCCACTTCTCCGTTACTGCTTTCATTTTGTCTATTTTTCAATTAACTCACACATTTATCTATTTATTTCACATCCCAACCGCGGTTCACCCTGACTCCTCCTCGCCTACTGTCACCCCACCCCACACCTCACAACAGAAGTCTCTGCTTCTGCTCAGAAAGGGGCAGGCCTCCCAATGGGCATCAACGAAGCATGCCATATCAAGTTGCCATAGCACCAAGCACCTCCCCTTGTATTCAGGTTGGACAAAGTAATCCAGTATGAGGAATAGGCTCTAGAGAGCTAGCCAAAGCATTAGGGACTATTGGTTCAAAATGAGTTTCTCTGTGTCATGTAAACTGTTTCTGTGGGCTTTCTTGTGAAGTCCTTGACCTCATGTAGCTCCTATAAGCCTTCCTCTCTCTCTTCAGCAGGATTACCTAAACTCAGGTTATTGGCTGGCTGTGGGTCTCTGAATCTCTTTCCATCAGTTACTGGATGAAGCTCTCTATTAACAATAAAGGAGTCATCAGTATAATTACAGGAGATGGCCAGTTCAGACTATCCACTATTGCTAGGGGTCTTAGCTGGGGTCATCCTTGTAAATTGATGAGAGTTTCCCTTGCATCAGGTTTCCTGATGCAGTATGGCATGGAATGTGGCTGATCTTGATCTGTAACACTTCAAGGCCATATTGGTAGATCTCGTATACTATTACTGTTTGTTGAAAGAACTTAATGTTTCATATTCTGCCACTTAAAGGTGTTGGGTTCCACAAGTCTGTTAGCTTTCATCCTCATCCTATTTGTGTTCCACATCTAATTACCTTGTGCTTCTCCCCTCTCACTTCTCACCACATACACAGAAAAAAGGAGCAAAAGGTATCCACATCCAATAGGAGCATCAGACTCTGGTATGGTATCAGCTGGCTGCCCAGCACTTTTGTGTACACCACTCCTAAACTCCCCCCAAACACACATGCTTTTTCTTTGGCTCTTTTTCTTGTTTATTTTCTCCTATTCTGGTTTATTTGGTTTTGTTTTATCTTTAGTTTAATTTACTTTCTTATTTGTTAGATGATTGTTTTATAAGGACAGAGAGAAACAAAGGATGTTGATTTGGATGGAGGGAGACATGGGAGGGATTAAGGGAGGGGTAACTATAATCAGAATATACTGTATGGGGAAAAGATCTATTTTCAATAAAAGAAAACTAAAAGCAATATAAAAAATAAATAAAACTGTATAGATTATTGTTTCACAACCATTTTAATGCTGCAACCCTTTAATACATGTTGTGGTGAACCCAAAGTTTAAAATTATTGTTACTATTCATAACTATAATTTTGTTACTGTTAGGAATCATAATGTGAATATCTGATATGCAGAGTACCTAATATGTGACCCCTGTGGAAAGGTCATTGAACTCCCAAGGTTTGCAACCCATAGGTTGGAACCACAGATCTAATGAAGAGTGTTTATGTTTTGAACTATAAGTGCTTACAGTATATTTGAAGTTTTTTGGGTTTTTTTGTTTTTTTTTTTTTTTGACTTCCTGCTCTCACTAAGCAAAAGTTTTAGGACAGAAATTCTATATAGAACTATCATCCCCCTTATCTCTTTATTCTTACTCTCACAAATACACATGAAGCTATTATGTATAATTAGGTATTTTACAGGTTTCATTGTCTTTGGTATCAGATCATATTACTTCCTTGAATATCTAAAGAAACAAAGGATATTTTGCTAAAGATCACCAGAAACTTAAAGACTAGGGGTGGGATGTGATATCATTGCACATACGTGACAAACTGACAAATTTCATACTTTAAACTTAGAAGGTCAGCTTTAATCCTGCATAATACCCAGATCCAATTTACATTCCCCTGTCAGTGTAATATATCACAGATGCTGAATAAAATTATAGCTGATTTTAAGCTTTCATTTTCAACTACCCTGAGCAGGGTGACTAAATACTTGAAATGAACTGCTATGAGAGGACATAGAAAGGCATTAGCATGCCCTGTAGGGCAGAACCCAAACCACCCACATCCCATTCAATGACCAGGCCACAGAAATTATAGCAAATTAGAGAAGCCCCAAAAAAACAGAAACTAAGTAATGTTATGATTGAAAAAAATAAAACAAAAATTAACAAAACACCAAACTTAAAAAAAAAAAAACTGTTAAGAATATTTGGAGAGACTTACTGAAAAAATTACACATTTAAAAATAACCACTTATCCATACATCTCACATTAAGCAAGAGTGTAAAGGAACAAACAGCAGTTTGTTCTCTTTGGGGTTTTAACAATAACAGACCCAAGGCTGTGATGTATCGAGGGAGCATTACAAATCAGATAAAAGAAAGGAGGTAAAAAGCAACAGTGAAGCAGCATGAGGAGATCTACAGCCAGAGGTGAGAATTTGGGAATGCTGACAGCAGTAGAGTGCACACACCCAATGAAAACCAATTCCACGGCTCAGAGAAACCCCAGGAACACATGTTCCTATTCAGTATAGTAACTGAAGCAAGCAGGCTTCTAGGTATCAAATGGAGCATCTTTTAGTTCCTGATAGAACTGACTAAATTATGCACCTTCCCCATATTAGGAAGAAAGCTCATCTTCTGCAACAGTCCTACATCCATGTCAGCACAGCCCAATAGGAGTCAGATCAGTCCTGATTAGGCCCATCCGTGACTTCTGTCTTCAGTCATGAAGCCAGCTGGTCCACAGAACTGTCTCCTAAGCAAGGCATGAATCAATTCCATCTGTCAAGAACCCTTTACACTTCCTTCTTTGAACCCTCACTAATTTGTACCCACATCCACTGCTGTCAGGGCCCAATTCTCGTAGGCAATTTCACTCCAAAAGGATCAGCCTATTTTAAACCCATGTGTTACTCAGTATAAAGTCTTGCTTTTTCCAACCTGACTACCCAAAACGGCTCTTCTCAAAGGTCACCCTCCACTGTCACCAAGAACAGTGCTGTGCCCTGTGTATGTGTCACTTCCTTCTTTTGAAACACTTCTTCTCCTGGGTTCAGAGAATCAGTCCTTTTCATCCCCATCCTCCCCCACTGGCTACACTTTGTCTGTTATTCTGGCTCTTCTTCCCATACTAAGCTGTTTCTTTCTGTACCCTGGTACATGATAACTAGCCTGACATCCATTAAAGGAGTGCTTCAATTAAAAATTTCAATTACAACTATCAACACTACTGTCTACCCATTTGTTCAAGGCAGGAAGCTTTTTTATCATTCTCAATTCCTCCTTTTCATTCATAATCTCTATCAGCTCACCAGTAAGTCCTGCAATTTCCTTCGTCATCCACAACTCTACAATCCTCATCCAAGCCACCCCCACCATTCCTGACACTATTGCATAATACTGCTGAGGTCCTTACTCTGTGTGTCTGAGACTAGGAGGTAGAGCGGTCAGGATATGGATGAAGGAACCCATAGTGTTACACATGCTGGGTAAATACCTTACCAATAAGCTACATTTACACTTACTGAAAGACGTTCTTTGAAAAAGTTAAATATCAGTATTTCATCAGCAGAATTCTTCACTGATTTCAACTGAAGAGCAAAAGAAAGTTTAATCTCAATCCCAACCTAGCAGCTGCCCAGCAAAAAAAGTCTCAGGTTCTATCCTGCTCTCTTCACCTTCCTCCCTCACTGCTTCCCTATCTCAGTCTCCAACTTCCTGCCTCATTGCTTCCTTATCCAGAGTTTCTCCCAACCAAGATTTACCCAGTCCAGCATTACTTCCTAAGGTCTTTATAAAATGTCCTTTTTTGTTAGGTCTATTAAATTTCAATAATAGTTTCTGACTAGCTTGCATCAAAACACCTCTCAATTTTCTACTACTGGTCAGTCCCCTTTATTTTTCTTTAGTGAATTGGAAAAAAAACCCTTTACTTATATAACTGTTGTCCATGTTCTCCCTACCTGCTCACTCCCACCAACTCCATTTCATCATGATCTCTAAGTCTCATGTTTCAGATGTCTCTGTTTACTGTGGGTACTCACATAGGCAGAAGAATACAACAGCATTGGTAGATTAACAAATCCTTCTCTATACTATACTTATCCTACCAAACACTAGAGTTTTAATTTGATAAAAGTTTGTAGTGTCACATATGCTTTAATGTAGTTTAGGTATTTCTTTTCACATGAAATTTCAGTAATTGGAAAGCAGGAAAGGCCTTGTATCTGATATATTTTTCCAACAGAATAATGCATAACGAGACATGAAATAGTTGATGCTCTATCCACAATATGAGCACTGTAAGCTTGTGCATTTTATTTTATTTTATGCATCAATTTCCCTACTCTTGCATTACTATTTAATATGGATTTTTGGTCTGCTCGGTTCTATATTAAAATTCCAGTAAAACATATTTCTCAGAAATGCACAGCATCATCAGAAGAAGAGCAGCTACAGAAATGAACTCAGGACTATAAGGGTTCTTAACCAGTGACCTGGGAAGTCAGCTGGAGAACAGTGGGGTTAGGGCTATGCCCAGAGCTCTCCCACATGCTAGGAAAGCACTCTTCAACAGAAGAGGTAGGTAGGCAGGCGTAACAAAAGAAGTTCCTAAGGACAGTTCAACTTCTATTTCCTATGCCTAAAACCATTTACCAGCCACACCCTACAATGCAAAACAATTTACAAGTAGGATGTCTTGCTTAACATTGAGTCAATATGGTCAGGATGTCTTGATCTGCAATCATTCATGAAATGAGATCATGAGTTTAGCCCAGTTGTAGATGAGACTATGTTATGGGTGGATGAGCGTTAAAAGCAGCTTCTTTTTTGAACCAATGGTATGGGTAGACAGGGAAGAAGAAGTGGTAGAGTATGGTGGGGGAGATAACAGAGCATCCTGGGACTCAACAGACCATGGAGGGGGGGGCGCTCATATTTCTTCCAAGTGTACATTCCCTTTAATAAACCTCTTTGCTGTTTCCTCCTTTGTGTTTTTTAATTTCTCCTTGATGAAAGTATAATTCTGAAAAGAATATCATGAAGCCATGTCCCTAACAGAGAAAATAGGACTTTTAATCATTAAAACTGTATAGTCTCATGGGGTTGCCAACGGATGGCAATTTCAATTTCATGTTCAATTGTTCAGTCAAATTGGCACATATTAAGTACTCATAAAGTACTTTTGATAAGTGGCTACAGCACTAAAAGCACAGACAAACTTGGATTCCATTCTAGCATGAAGCTCTGTTGGACACTTGTCAGATTTATTTCTAGTCCTGCAGAAGTGCTGCAGGGCATCTCAGTTGCTCTAAGCCTCAACTGGGTGTTTCTTTGAATCTTAAGAATGATATAGTTATCAATATATGTGAGTCTGTTCAACATGTAATAAGAATTTATATGAATATGAATTGGGGAGATACACTCATGAGAAACAGAGCCAAATGAACAGGTGAAGTCGTCTTCTATTCCATCTGGGAGCACAAGCACCTAGCTGTCCTGTGTTCAACCACCCAGACCAACCAAGGAAAGGAGCTTGTGATTCGTCTCTGCTTCCTTATCAGAGGTCACATACAAAGACAAAAAGCATTGCCTATTTCAGGCTAGAGAGCCCATGGTCAGAGCAAATACCACACTTCTCCCTTTTCTCTAAATACAGCTCAGTTGTTAGGAGGACTGTCTGCTCTTCCAGAGATCCTGAGTTCAATTCCCAGCAACCACATGTTAGCTCTTAACCATCTGTAATGAGAGAGTGACAAGCAAGAGATAGCACTTGTTTTCAGCACACATTGTCAAAGTCAAAAATAAAAGAAATTACAAATTTATAGCCACTATAGATGCTAAAATTGAATTTTAAATTTACAAGGTTTTCTGAATTGAACAGTGTCTAGTTTTAGTTTCTACTGCTGTAAAGAGACTCCATACCTATGGCAACTCTTATAAAGGATAACATTTAATTGGGGAGGGGGCTTAAAGTTCAGAGGTTTAGTCAATTACTATCATGGCAAAAAAAAAAAAAAAAAAAAGAAAGCACCCAGACAGACATGGTGCTGGAGAAGTAGCTGAGAGTTCTACATCTGGATCAGCAGACAGCAGAAATAGGCCTGGCTTGAGCTTCTAAGACCTCAAAGCCGACCGGCCAGCAATACACCTCCCACAAGAAAGCCACATTTCTACAGTGAGGTCACACTTGGTACTAGTGGTGTTCCTTATGGCTCTTTGGGGGTCATCTTTATTCAGACAAACAAAAATAGTAAGGTTTCCTCCTACTGTCAATGTCTAGCTCACCTTGGTAAGACTTTTTCTGATTTATGGATAGGAATTTTTTATACATGCACATAAAAATAAGACAAATGGTCCCATAAAGTCCTTTATACAACTCAACTAGCAATACACTAAAACACAGTAGAAAGCTCAAACAATTAGCCTGAAAACAATTATGCTGAGTGTTCGTATGTAAAATACTAGGGACTTTATTGTTTCACATTCAATATTTCTCTCAGATAGTTCTATCATTGAACAGAAAAATCAAACAACAAAAAATTTGAGGGAATAACTTGATACTGTTAACTGTTAAGGTCTTTAACACATTCCCAGAAAACAATCATAATTGAATGGGATTGTATTCACTTTGCTTCATTTTACTTTTATGTCCATGAGAAATACATAAGGTTAATAATTATTTTCCTTACAATGTTGAAGAATATCACTCTCTTTAGTTACTGTCTCTGTAAAATTAATCATTAACTTTCACTTAAATTTTCTGTTATATTTGAATATGTCTCAAATATTCATTGTTCAAGCACACTCATGAACTACTCAACCAAGCCACCCACATCCTAAATGCCCAACAGATACATGTGGTTAAGTTGCTATTTCTCCAAACAGTGTGGTGACCGCATGCCTATCAATCAATGCAGAAAGTGCATAAACCACATTTTAAAAAATAGTCTTTTAAAGATGACTAAGGTCAAAGACACAAATGACAACTATACTGGAGAGGATGTAACAAGGAGTAAGCCACGGGCCACATGGCAAAGACAGATTAATAGAAATGGGTTAAACTACGATGCAAGAGCTAGCTAACAATATGCCTAAGATATAGGCCAAACAGCAAAAAACTAAATGTCTGTGTATTTCTTTAGGACTTTAAAATTGCTGGTCCAGATAAAGCAGCAGTGGGCATGTCCAAAGTGTAGAGCTAGTCCGGGCCAAAAACCTCATATAGTACAGGGAACATTTCTCTAATGCAGTTAGGAGGGCAAACTTGTACAGATACTTTAGAAATCAGTATGGAAGTTACTCAGAAAATTGAGAAAACTGATCTACCTCAAGACCCAGCTATACCAGTTTTGGTCACCTGCCTCTGCCTCCCAAGTTCTGAGATTAAAGCCATATGCCACAACAATTTTCAAGGCAAATAGCTAAAATTTTCAGGAAAAAAAAAGTAGCAAAAGCAAATTATTTAAAAAACACTTAAAACAATTCCTTACAAAGTAAATTCTATCAATGCATATCAGAAAAATATTCTGTAACCCTAAACACACAGAAAAGAACCAAGAGACAGATATCCTAGAAAGGCATGTGCTTTAGATGAGGGCCAAACTCTCAGAACCAGTGAAAGTGGAAAACATAGGATTGGCATGCTAATAAAAAATATCTAAGAAACATCTGTATCATGGCATCCTCCCTTGAAAAGCCAAAGCAAATACAACTTAAAGCAAGAATCAGACACAGAAAGACATTACTATCAACAAACTCAAAGGTACCCAACAAAAATATTTGAAGCAACATCTAGCTTATACCATTAAAAAGTAAATTATACAATTAAAATATCACTCAAATTAGCATCTAAATTAGTAAACAATATTCAAGTATTTTATAACTCAAGAGAAAAACCACATTTTAACTACATGCATAAATAGTTAAAATAAATTCCAGTATGTTACATTGTAAATAATTGTCCCTCCTACTGGTTTAATAAAAATGCTGATTGGCTGAAGGCAAACAGGAAGTATAGGCAGGGCTACCAGACTAAGAAAACTCTAGGAACAGAAAAGACAGAGCAGAGATGTCACAGAGAAGCCAGAGAGATACCAGGGAGACACCACGATGAGATGCCAGCAAACACAGAGGAAAGAAGTTGAAATATTGCTTTAAAAGATACCAAGCTATACAGCTTGACTATGACAAGCTATGACTGACCAAGATAAGAATCATGGATTAGTTTAAGAGCAAGAGCAAGCTAGTAATATGTCAGAGCCATAAGCTGATTGACATAAAATTAATGCAAGCGCCTGTGTGTTTCTGCGGGTCTGCGGGTCTGGACAATGGGTTGGACAGGCCAGAAACTTATTGTAACACCAGTAAATAAAGAAAAAAAAATGACAAATCAATTATCTACACAAAATAACAATAAAAGAGAGAAGGGCAGAAAAACATGAAGAAATATGGTACAGGAGTATAGCAGGCAAGCAGAAGATGTCAAAGGGAAATTCAAAAGCAAATGTAGAATAGAAATTCCAATGCATTAAAAATCAATACAAAAATAAAACTACCAAGTAAACTCAAAGATCGACTATAAACAAAATATATTGCTAACTTGTGAAGAGCAAGCCTCGCTAAACAAATCAACATGAGCAAATCTAAAGCAAACCAGAACCTTCAGAAAGATATGTGCAAAATAAATCCACTTTAACCAAGCTTGGGGGTGGGAGGAGCCAATCAGACTGGTGAAATGGCTTCACTATTAGAGATGCTTCCATGAAAGCCTGAGCTTGATCCCAAAAAGCTGGCTGGAGAGAACCAATTCCAGAGAGATGGCTTCCACACATGTAACTATGAAAACACACACACACACACACACACACACACACACACACACACACTCAGGGGAATAAATTTTAAAAATAAATGAGATAAACCAAGTTGTCTGTTCAAGAATGTATGAATAATGAAACTGCATTGGAAAGAAAAGGAATGTAAAATGCTAGGACAGAACTTACCACAGGACAGAAAGTAGGGGATTGTTTTTCAAGGGATATGAACATTTCAAGGTAACAATATTCCATAAGTCAACCCTACTGGTGGGTGTTTACTGTAACAACAAAAATACAATTAAATATTTTTAATATGCTATTTGAAATAAAAACTGCTCAAGGTACTAGTAACATCAAAACCTTTCTCTTAAAGAGACTTCTTCAGATCATGTTGGTCCCAACTGAATCTAATCATGGCCATCAGCTTTCAACACTAAAGAAACAGGCTTTGTGCTATTAAGCCAAGAATATTAACAAACTAGACCATGGAGTTGCTACTCAAAACACTAAGTAGTGACATGCAAGCATTCTTACTGGTTTGGGTGTAAACATATTTCCCTGAAAAATACACTGAAATAATTTTGTCACAGTTTTATTTATTAATTCAATTAAACTTATCTTCAAACTAATCTACAAAAGTTTCTATAAAAAAATGAGAAAAACGTCTCTTATAAAATTGAAAAAGCAAAATCTACCTGTCTTTACAAGAAAATATTGCCTAAAATGGGAAAACAAAGATTTGTTACACTGAATTTCAGGAAACAGAAATTTTGCCCCTGACAGGTGCTCAAACTAAGAAAACAAAGATACATTCTATAACTAATTTGGCATATGCATAAGTGGATAAGAACTTAAATGCTTGAAATCAATCATAATGATGTTAGTGTCTACCTGTTTCTGCTTTTACCCAATGCATTCAATCACTCAAACATAACTGTTGCTTGTGTCAAGATTCACTGAAAGTTATATTTGGTAATTTAAAAAAGTTAATCTTTTCACCAGTGTTCAAAACTAGCTACAAACTGTCACAAAGAATAATGAATAATCAATGAACCTCCTCAAATAGAGAACTTTACAGTCTTCACATCAAATCTTCCTAACACTTGGTTTTCACACACTTTCCCTATCAAGGTGATGAAAAGTTAGAATGGCTCATTCTTGGCAGGCAGCCTCAGAACCTGCAGAAATGCTCTGAGAACATCCCATGGCCAGAGGATTGAGGCGGGGGATCATAATTTGCAGGGCAGAAAAGCTAGTTTTCCCTGAATTTATTTTAAATAAATTCTGATCCTGAAACAATAGTATAGAAGAATCACTGATCAATTCACTACATTTTGTCCACAGCATTCAAGAATTTTAAATGCTGTATGGAGACAAACACTTTAATCCCAGAATTTAGGAGACCAAGGCAGAATGATTGCGACTTCCAAGATAGCTAAACCTCATCTAAACATGTAAGAGGAAAAAAAAAAAAAAAAAAACACCACAACAGTTTTTTTTAAAGAATCCATTAAATGATACCATATATCTAACAGTGATCAGAAATAATCAGATGAGTCATATAATGTATAGACAGAAGGAATCATAAAAGATTTCCCTTATGGGAAGATGTATCATAAGGGGAAAGAATAAAGAGTTGATCCCAGGCACAATATCAAGTTTTATAAGACATTCCTCTAGTGAAACACTGGAAGAACAAAAATATTCATGAAACTTCACTTCAGAAATACTGTCCTGAAAAGACTTTCGATTCATATCAGTTAAAAGGACTTCATGAAAATATCATGAATTATAATAATACTTTACAAAATCTCTGTATCTGGAGTAAAAGATTCTACAACTATTTAGTGGTATTTTAATGATTCTCTTTAAATAATACAGAACATCATTTCTCAGATTTTAAGGTAAAATTTCAACATTATCCATTCCACTATACTACACATAGATTTATACAAAATCTTTCCCTTTCATCTCCTCACTATCAGCATCATCAAATTTAAAGGGAGAAGGGAAGAAGCTGTTGGATAATTAGTTAAGCCAGGAAAGGAGCTGGCACATCAATGAGTTCCTCAGGCTGGACTCTAACCGACCATTTCTACTGAAAAGACTATGAAGATCCCAGTGGCCTGTGTTCAACATGACAAGTAGAAATACATATAGTTGCCTCCCTCAGTTTACCCCACAAAACCCTTTTGCTCCAATTAAGCTCCATAAAAAGAGCATTTTTTTTTCCTCAGACCACACTCTGAATATAACACTTGGGAAAACATTAAGTTCTTAACAGATTTTTTGTGTGTTTGTGTACAGTACTTTTTGTGTATGTGCTTATACATATACATTGGTATCTGAGCACATGCATGAGAATACCACAAGTCCATATCAAACATCTTACTCAATCACTCTCCACCATATTTGCTGAGACAGGGTATCTCAGTGAACCCAAAGCTTTGAGTAAACTACACTCCCAAAAAGTCATACAAATCCTCCTGGTTCTGCATCCTCAGTGCCAGACTACAGCCATGTGCCACCACACCCCACTTGTAACATGGGCACCAGGGATCCAAATGCAGGTCCACAGATTCGCATGGCAAACACTTTAACATCTGTGTCATCTCCCTGAGCTCCTAATAAATATTCTTAAATTAATGTATTTTACAAAGATAAATTAAATTGAAAACACAGGTTGCCCATTTTATAAATATACCTATAATTATGTAAATTCAATATCCTACTAATATGCAAGCTAAGACAAAAGGAAGTAAATCAAAACTTCTTTGTTTCTATCAAGAATTGTCTCTTGCATTTCTTAAATGTTACTGAATGTGCACTGGTGAAGAGCCAGCACAAAGGAAAGCCTTTAGCTTACACCCATCCTTGAGCCATAGTCTAACCAACACGCTGGAAGTTTAAAGCAATAAAACTGAAAACAACAAAGATTGTGTTGTGGTAGTTTAGTCTTACTCACTGCATGTCTTAAAAACCTAAGTCTTTTCTTTTAAAAATTTCTGTGGTCAAAGATTTTCTTATATTATATTCAAGCTTTAAAATGTCCAAAACAGTACTCATCACTAAGAATATTCACAGAAAATAGTTTTCATACCACTACCAACAACTGCACTAGCCCATCATAACTTTCCAACTATTTGCATACATTACAGATATGCACACACATTCTATCCAAAAACAACTAGGATCTAGACAACAAAAGCCAACACCCAACTTGCTCAAACAGATTTTCTGCAACAAATGACAACTTCTGCTTCAATTTCTTCAAGAACATTCTAGTTAAGACATAAACCAAATTCAAGGTTAGCACAAAGCCTCTATGAAAACTGAAATCTGTCCTTTTAAGTATCAAAATTAATACTTCAAGTAGTATCTTTTTTATTCTGTTTTGTTATTTTAACAAATACCCCCTATATCCCAGTAGTATAGCAATTTTAAATAAAATCAGCTTATCATCATTCCTTTGCCTTTGAAATTTTTCACACAATATTTCTCAAAGACATGAAAATGTATCTCAATCTGAAAAAGAATAAAATTGATATATAGAAAATTATATGGTATTGACATCACATAAAAGACACCCAGTTAGATAGGGATTTCAGATAGGTTTTGTTATTTTGCTTTTTTGTCAGTTAAGTCTAAAATTTCAACTTTACTGTGCATCCTATGTTCTTTTATTTGTTAAATCAACATTAAGACACCATTTTTAAAAAAGGGAAAAAGAGAAACAGGTGGTAGGCCTTGCTATGTCATATAAGAATAAGCAAGCATTTTAACAATATGAAAATTGAAAGTAAACCTTGATTATATTAAAGTAATGGATTTTTATCTTCATTGTTCTTACACAAAATGTTAGGAATTTCATAAAACAGCTTTAAGCCCATGAGCTATGTTTTACTCAGTAATAAAAACAAAGGTCCACTGAGAACTATTTTTCATTCATACATTTTTTTTTGAGATAACTTTTTTCATTTATGAGACTATAATATTGTGTCACATCTTCCTTACCTTTAATTCCTCCAAGGTCTCCCATGTCCAACCCCTTGCTCTCTTTCAAATTCATGGCTTCTTTTTCTTCTGTTTGACAATGTATGTGTGTATGTGTGGGTGTGGGGGGAGTATCTGTCTGTCTGTGTATATGCATGTGTCTGTCTGTGTGTATGTGCTTCCATATTCCTAAATACATAATTCATCTCGCTCAGTCTAAATGTTACTTCTACATCTTTTCAAGTATGACCATTTGGTACTGGGGTTTTACCTGGAAAAATTGGTAATGTATACTATCTATTTGTAAATGAACTAAATAAAAATGGAAGATTACTGTTATTTATTTAATTAAGTGGCCTGTCCCTGTACCATCCAAGGGATGAATTACCTTACAGGATTGCTGGTCAATGATACTCGGAGTGACTCCAGATATGTGAAAAGTCTCTCATCAGTATACCCCATGTTCAGCTCATGGATAAATTCTTGAGGTGAGATTTGTCGGCTACTTCTAAGACTTCCCTGTAAAACAAATTAAAAATAAAAATGTTTTAACTCATGTTTTATGAAGGTTATCTATAAAATATAAAATTCATCATACCTAGTAACAACTAACAAAATTACTGTTTTGAGGTGAAATTTTCTAACTAAAAATCTATAAATTCATAATTGATTTTATTCACAAATGATATTAAAAGGGACACTAAATGTTTTGAGAATGAAAATGATTGCTTTTTCAAATGTAACATGTCATGGAGAATTATTAAGTATACACTACTAGGAACATAATAAAATAAAGTAATTATAGGCATATTCAAATATTAAAACTCAATAAAAGTGAACTTATTAAACAAGCACTCTGAGCAATACATTAAGAGCTGTTACACTGGATCATTCCTTGCCACAGCAAGTGTAATTCTAGGCAAAATAGACTACCAGATTACCAGGAAATGGAGCACAAAGAATTTCAGTGCAGTCTAAATGCTGCAACAGGGGTCAAACACTGCAAAGACAAATGCCTACTGTGACCTGGCAGGTAAGAAAAGTCAGGTAAGAAACAGGGGAAAGGTAGAGAAGAAATGAAGAAACAGCAAGGATCTACCATCAGATCTGGTGGGTGACCAAGAGCAATGGTAACAGCCTGCATTGCACTGGGGATCTCAACATATCTCTGACCAACAAGTCAACAGAAGTTTTCCACATCTGGCTGGCTGGCAACGGATTTTGAATTCGGCAAACCTACAGCTTCTGAGGTGATTATAAACCCGTATGTAGGGTTATTCCAATGAAACTTTTATGTGAAAAAAAAAATGTGTGTGTACATAAAAGGCTTATAAAAACACAGTTCCTATATGTTTTATCAAATATTCCTAATGGTAGTTATCTTTCCCCCAACTCCTTACTACTTTATAATTCCTTTTCCCATACTTATCACTGGTGTTCCATTATACTGCTCCTTTAAGATCTTGCTTATTCCTCTTCAACAATGGTCCCATTCTGTGTGAGCCCATGCACATACACACAGGCCAACACAAGAATACTTTCAGACAAAATCACAAGCATATACAGAGTGAATAAAACGAGCCATTCAGTTGATAATAAAAGACAGAAAATGAATAGGTAGAGTCCCACAACCCTTAATTTTCCAAGGGAGATTTTGGGAGACTTTAGTATATATAATACATTACGGGTTACAGGAGGAAGAATTCCTTTATTATTTGAAAAACCGTAAATGCCTACTAAATGTGAACATATCAGTACAGTTTTAATTGTTAGGAAGCCTAACATACCTTTGGGTAAAACTCCCTAGTGCAATCAAATATACACAAGCACATGTGTGTGCGCAGGCACACAAACACATACTATACAATGAATAGTTTATTAGTGAGAAAACTAAGCAAAAGGTAGAAATAAGCATGGTATGAGACATACAATTTTAAACATAGTGGTCAATGAAAGCCTCACAGGTAGAAATTCAAAGGCTTCTCCCATGCCTGGTTAGATTAACATCTAAAGAAATAAGACAGCTAAGCTGGCAGGTATGTTTTATAAAGTGACAGAAGGTGCTGAAGGCTTCACAAGCCACAGAAATCGCATGGACATATAACCCAAGATCAAAAGCAAAGAGACCTGTTCAGAAGGTGTGCATGTGTCCCAACTGGGAAATGAGGAAGATATCAAAGTAGCAATAAAAAAAGCTGTTAAATTATACCTATTTAGAAATGAGATGTACAAAGATAAGGAGTTGAACATATTTAAAATCAGATTAAAAATCTCATCCTTTTGTACATTTTTTTGCTTTACTAATTGCCAAAACAGTATGCAAGAAAACAGAACTAGCAATACAAAACAAGCCAGTATTAGGAAAATGGTTTTTATTCAAAGTGGTTATTTAAAGAACAAGTCAGGCTCAAAATCTTGAAAGAATTAAAAATGACACAATAAAGCCTTTAGGACAACTGAAATATTTATAAACATGAGTATCTAATCTCACTTCAGCCATTGACAGCATTAAAAATAATTTATTTAGTGCAGCACTTATGATTTGGTTAAGTTACCAAAATATTGTCTTGTTGAATACAGAAAACTTAAAAAACAGAAAATTAAAAGAGGAAGGAATCTCAAAATGACAACCACTAATCAGTTATTTCTAATTCAAGCATTTATCATATATGCACTAGTACAGAATATTTATGTACTTTTATTTAAAACATGTACTTTAATTACAAAGTAATTTGTTCATTACAAGTTTCTCTTATAACTGGAAAATATTTTTGAAATACATCCCAATAAAATATAGATCCCTAAGACCAAGCTTCTTCTGGCCCTCAGACCACTAACACATTTCTTTACTAAAATCTGTATCCTGGTTTTCAGGTTGCTTATAACTTCTTGATATCATGAACTTTTCATTTGCTGTACATGTTATCAAGACAATATTTGTATCAATAATCTATCAGTAGAGATCAAGCTTAATAAAGTAAAATAATCATGATTCTGACAAAAGCAGTGAGTCAAGAGATGTCATTCTGGATAAAGAACAAACTGAATCCATGTTCTACGGAATCCCTAAAAGTATGTGTTCAGACATCCAAAAATAAAAATAATGTTAGTCTACTTTAACAGCATTAAATAGATCTTGTTTGTCCATATTCAAAGTTTTCCAGTTACCATCTTCCCACAGTAATCACACTGAATACTTCCTGCTTGAAGCTGGGAACAAGGAAAGCATGTCTACTCTTAGCATTCACTACTACTCATCATGGTAGTGGAGGTTCCAGCTAATTAACTGGACAAAAATAATAATAAATATGCAGATGGAAAAGAAGTAAAATCATATTCAATGTCATAATCACTTATATGAATGTAGCACCATCATAATCAAAGTTCAACATATTAAAATGAATATTTCTATACATTGGAAAAAAGTGAAAGAGGACATTTTAAAATACTTTTGAAAATTATAAGGGCATTAAAAGGCAAAGTAACAAGAAAAAAAATAACAAATCAAAGAAAAAACCTAAAAATTACGAAAAGTGATGAAAAACTGAATGCAATACAGATGTAAGAGTACAATCCTAGGAGCCAAGTCTAAGCAAAGACACAGTGAAACAAACAAACTAGATCACTCCATAGGTAGAAAGAAGGGTTTATTGGCGTTCAAACAGCCAAGGCTATCAGGGAGGGAGATGCTAAGAAGAGAGCAAAATGGCAGACAAGCAGGCAGATTTTATATGACAGCAGGGTGTTCTTTGAACTGATAAAAGTTGTTGTAATTGACCAGAAACTAGATGTCCATGCCCAAAGTACTCAACTCAAGGGAAACTCTCAGGAAATAGAAATCCACATTTAGGCCTCTGTTTACCCAATAATAATCCTTCTTCTTACCAGGCCAAAGTCCTTCTGTTTAAGCTCTTAGGACATTATCACTAGTACTGCCATTTGAGATGGGGATATTTTGGACATAACACTTAAATTCAATGTCATTAAGAAGTCAACTGAACAACACATCTGCCCCACACTATGCAGCTGGTCGGGGCAGGACTCAACCAAATGCAGCCCTAGGTTTCAAGTCCTAGTCCAGCAACACCAATAACCCCACACTCTGCAGTTAGGGTAGGCTCCAAGGAGAAAACATTGGCCTACCCCAATAGGAAGACAGGTACTACTATGGTGAGCAGATGTATGATGTGGTACTGGAGAGAGAAAGAGAACAGAATAATTTATGTCAGGTGGACAGAAACATATCTGAAGAGGTGAAAGAGATGAGGCTATGGCTGAGGGGAGTGGCTTCACTGCCACCCAGGCCATGGTGATGTATGGGCCTAAGCTGCTATTTGGGGCTCAAGTCTGGGTTCATGGCTCTGATGCAACCATGGTCTCTATAGATCTGCCTGGTTCCTGATTTTCACCAAAGGCTGGGAGGAGAGGGCTGTACAAAGAGTTAACCCCACCTTTCTCTCACTGGCTCAAACACTAGAGAGAACTGGTCCTTTCCCTAACCAGCTGAAGTACTCAACAGAGAAGGTCTTTCAACTCATCTGAGCAATAAGGTAGAGCTGGCCCTGATGGTCCAGGTATGGGAGTGCCAGCCCTGAGGACATGAAAGCGGGAGAACTGGTCCTGCCCATTACTCATTGCTGCCAGGAGTGAACTAGCTAGGACAATGCTAAAGAGCTCACCCTGGCAGTGAGGACAGGGGAGAGCTGGTGGGCTGTCTGACCCTGCAACTACCGAGGCCCTGAACCAGGTTTATGATTTGGCCCATCCCAACATCCATACCATCTATTATCTGTGGGATCATGTGAAGAGGTTGGCTTTGGGATCTCTCCACCTTTCGGTCTTAGGATCTCCATGACACAGGACAACAAAAGGATATCCAAGAGGAGCCCCAGTGAGAGACCAGCATCAATAGAGTAACAAAAACTAGAGGCCTTGAACCAGACCAATGACTTTTTAATGAATACTTGTAATTAATGATACATGGATGAAGGGGTTTACTGTTGACTCACTGTGTCACAGTATAGCTTCCTTGATGAGATTTTTTTGGTTTTTTTCCTCTCAAATTTTATTTTATTGGTGGGTGTAGTGTGGCAAGGGCAAAGATCAGATACAAATGGACAGAAAACGAATGAGATCAAGATGCATGATGTGAAAGACACAAAGAATAAGAGAGAAAGACAAAAGAAATACACTAAAGAAGACACTTTCCCAAGCAAAACAAATACATTGACTATAACTACCAACAAAATCTCAGGGTGTTTTGCTCAAAGTAGAATAAAAGGCATATTTTCTTATTTATATATCAATTCCAAAGACCACTGGGCTAACAAAGTGGAATGTTGGATGGATCATCTCTGTGGAAAGTCATTAAAAACAACAGTACTGGTACTTATGAAAAAGCAAATCAATGAGATAATATCCAAATCTTGCAGAAATACAGAGGACTATCAGTAAATGTTCACATCCTATGTGACACACCCTACTAAGGCAGTAGTTCTTTGTAATTCACAAGTTCTTGCAAGACTCCTGCATTCAGTGAATGAACGTGGTTCCAAAAACATGCAAGTTACATATAGAGGAACAGAAAGGAAAATCAGTCACATAGGAATTAGCCATATTATATAAACATATTTTAAAATTCAAACACTTATTTAGAATGAAACATTTCATATTAAGGACAAAAAATTAACCAACTAATTGGGATAATCATTTTTAAAATGTTCCATACCAAAATGTAAGTATAAAAGAAATAAAATTGAGAGGAGAAAAACAATGTATAAAGAAACAGAAACTCTCCTTTTCAACACAGGTCTTATGTTCCTTTCATTTCAGCTAACTTCAAAGGAAGCAGAGGGCTGAGGGAGCAGGGGCAGGGGCTGCTGCTGCATATCTTGAAATCCATTAACCATGAAGATGAAAATACTTAGAAAGCTTTATCCCCTGTGATATCAAAACACATTAGTGAGATAAGGATGCCTGCCTGACATCACAAAAATTAGAAGGATATTTATCCCACATAATTTTTAAATCTTTTTAATCCCTTGGTAAAATTTATTCTAAAATACCAAATGCAGATGGGAAAAAGTGTGAAGATTATACCTGTCATATTCTTTATTAAGTCTATTCAAGGGCATAAAAGGTATTGTGAATACCTATATGCATGCTTGTATCATTCCTATTTGTCTAACTCAAGCATTCTCTCTTTTGCTAAGTGACTATTAGGATAAGAGTAGACATTTCCTTTGACCTGTCTTGACCAGCTTCTTTTGTTCCTGCCTAAGGACATCCCTCCTTTCATCTCAGCTCAGCCTAAGGCAAATTCATTATTCTAGACTATTTCTTTGTATAATAATCCAGAGAACCACATCTGTGACAAAATAGACATACACAGTTAACAGCGGCAAACAATGATGAAGTGGCCTACTCATATTTAACAAACAATTGAGTGATTTTTACACAACTCTGAAGAACCTATCATTTAATGTTTAACTTTATTTCTAAATAATAAAAGTAAAACACATGGTCTAAATATATATACAAACTCTTCTGGAAAAATGACACTCAGAAACACCAGCAAAGACTCACCCCTGACCTCTGTGTGCCTAATACTAATAGGGTAGCTTCTAAAGTGACTGTCTAAATGACCCAAGACACCACATGTTCCTAAACACTTAAAATTGCTGTGCACTCATATTCTCACTGAAACATCCCTCAACCCTCAGTGAAAATAACTGAGGTTCATCAGGTAGCATCAATTGTAGCCAAATACCTGTTGTTTAATTTTTCTTAAGTCTATGACGAGTGTCAACTTCTAAAAAAAGTATCCAAAATATATAGCCACTAGAGATTATCAAAAGCAAAAACTTGGGTGACCAATAAAAATAGGCTGGGGTGAAGTTATTTATTAGAATTGAGCTCTCTTTGTCATTTACCTTGCTTTTTAAAGTAGTAAAACTGAAAAAAATAAAAGCAGAAATTGGACATCAATATCAGTGGAATACTTGCAATGTCCAATCCTTCACTGTCCTGCATACGGGTATAGTCTACCTCTGTGACTTTTAAGTCTGTGTCCATAAATTAACTACGTCTTCTGCATCAGTATTACGCTCTCTTAATTCCTGGTACCTATCCAGGTAATGAGCTTTCTGAGAAGCAGGATGGAGGAAAAAAAAAATAAAAACAAGAATAATTTTTGAAGAATCAGCACTGTTCAAAGCAAGAGTAGTAGGCACATTGCTGCCAAGAGGTTAATTACAACCTAGCTTCTATCATGTAGACTATTATTCAAATGCATTGCAACAATTCTCTTGACTTTTCAAATGATTTCAACAGTGCCTAGTGTTATTGGCCAACAGACACACTAAGGTGTCACTGCAGCAAGAATTACTCCTTTTTGGAACATACATGCATACACATATTTCCAAGCTCAGCTTTAAAAGGTCTACATGTAGAGACATAGCATAAAAAGACTAAACACAAAGGTCCTATTTTTCAATATCACACTCCAATAGCAGTAATCTGTGCTACTTGTAGAAAAATGGCTCTTACAACAGTATAAGGTGATCCTAAAAGATCAAGTAGTAAAAAGGAAAGGGAAGCAGGGAGCAGAGAGAAATTCTCAGGAGTGAGTTTCTATGAGAAAACAAGGAAAACAACTGTTTAGAGGGTATGGTCATTCTTAGGTGAGTAAAATTGTACTGGACCTAGTTGTGGTGGAAATGTTCTCTGTATGCTGTAAATAAAGTAACTGTTTTGGCCCATGTGGAGCACCGTAGAAGTGAGTGGAGGATCAGAGGACAGGCAGGTAGGAGAAGGGTGGAGTTAGTCAGTCTACACATCCCACCCCCGAAGAAGAGTGCCCTGTAAGGAATCCAGGTGAGCGGCAGGCCGGGCCACATGGCAGACAGATTAATAGAAAAGGGTTGATTTAAGATGAAAGAGCTAGCTAGTAATGTGCTTAAGACATAGACCAAACAGTATGAATTTAATATAAGTGTCTGATTCATTTCTTTGGGGGACAAAAGCCACCATGGAGAAGGTCCGAACCCCAGGCCCAAAAGGGCCCAGAAAACCTACTACAACACCTAGTCACGGGTGACAGCACTATAACAGAACAAAATGCTGAATAACATTGAATGCAGTGATAAATATTGTGTTGTGGGAGTTCCAAAACAAAGGGAAAAAATTTAAAAGATTTAAAGATTCGAATGATAGGCCAATCTTAGAAGCCAAGCTGTTAGAAGCTATGTGGAGGAGGACAAAGGAAAGGGCCATAGGCCATTATCCTGTGTCCCCACCTGAAATACTGATAGCTGCTGTGTTTCCTCAGCAACAGCTCATCAAGTAGTATGCTTACCTGCAAAATTTGAAACACGAATATAAACTAAATATTGAAAACCATTTTGAAATTTAATCACTTTTCTAAGTTTTATACTATTTTTACAATGGATACTTCAAATCAAACTATTTGGTTCTGGTTTAAGTCATTTAAAAGTTAACACAGAATATCATGTATTTGCTGGTTGAACAATAAAAGGCAAATTTACATGGCATCACATAGGCCACTTGCTTCCACTTTCCATCTTCAGAGTACTGTGAGAACTGAAAAATATTTAGTTACAACTGAGCAACAAACCACGAGAAAAAGACTTAAAAAGAGCCCAAAGATGGAGGGAGGAGTTGATTAAATAAACACGGAAGTTCTGATTTCCCAGCCTCTTTTTGATGGTTCAATGAAGGATAAAGATGTGCTTGGCACTTGTGAGCAGACAGAATAACACAGTGAAGCTCTTAGTCATTGGCTCATTATCTTCTTTATTATGTTGATTATGTTTATATAAAAAGAAAACCACAACAAAACTTCTTTGGGCATTTACTAAAAGGGGCTGGGGGCTGAGAAAACACCAGATGTTCCAGTCTTCAAAATTAGGCAGTTTACTTTCAGATCCTCCAGGTAATTGTGCAATTATTTGCCTCCACGATTCTGAGCTGCACTTACAAATGTCACTGCTAACACTGACAGTTGAAGTCTCCCTTTCTTTTTCATGATTTAAGAAGAAACCACCTGGGGCTGGAGAGATGGCTCAGCGGTTAAGAGCACCGTCTGCTCTTCCAGAGGACCCGGGTTCGATTCCCAGCACCCACATGGCAGCTAACAACTGTCTGTAGTTCCAGTTCCAGGCAAACACCAAGGCAAATAAATAAATAAATAAAGTTTAAAAAAAAAAAAAAGAAAAAGAAGAAACCACCTGTCTCTTGTACATACACAGCATACTAAAAATCTAATCTGTTCCTATGAGTAAGCACATTTGTAAATGCCCAGTACAGGTGCAGAAGTGATGGTGTGGTGATTAAGAACAGGAGGTGCTATTTCACAGGACCTAAGTTTGATTCCCAGCAGCCACATAGAAGCTCCCAACAATCTGTAATTCCAATGTAAGGGATCCACCACCCTCCTATGGCCTCTGTAGACAATGTGTGCATGTGGTACACAGACATGTATGTAGGCATGTCCATACACATTAAGAATTTTTTAAAAAGGGGGGGTGGAAACAAGAATAAAATTTTACACATTTCCTAGACTACTTTTCATGTAATAAACATAATGGTAAAAAGCAGGAGGATACAAGAAGAGAAAGAAAATCTTTGAATTACAGCCTACCTGACTGTATGAAACTGGAAAATCAGATTTTCTATAAGAAAGCTATGATATGGTTACAGAATACTGGCAGCTGCAAAACTAAAAGACATCTGGAGCACACTTCCATTGCCATCACAGTAAGCATGCCTTGTTTGCAATGGGACCTTTGTAAAGTACAGTTATTAATCAAAATACAAGAAAGAAGGCTGGGCCCATAATCTACAGGATATAGAAAGAAGCTGGAAATACTGAATTATCCAAAGCAGAAGCAGCTAGGCACCCCACAACAAAATGTTGTTCTAATATTCACCTCTCAACTAAAGGGATAGAATAGATAAAAGGCAGAAATTTATAGCATTTATTTTCCCAAATATAGACAGACCAGGGTGTGGTGATGCATACCTTTAACCCTAGCACTTGGGAAGCAGAGACAGGCAGATCTCTAAGTTCAAAGCCAGTCTGGTTTATATAGTGAATTCCAGGACAGCTAGAGCTACAGAGAAACAATGTCTAGATAGATAGATACATACATACATACATGCATACATACATACATAGATACCCAAATACTTACACACACACACACACACACACATATATATATATCTTTAAAAAATAATGAAGATACTATATAAATAATCTTTAAGTGAATGAGAGGTTAATGGACCAAAGTTAACTAATCTACTATGCACTGACTAACAATACTAACAAAAGTGACAATTAAACATTAAGACTTCTAACAACTTGATTATTTCTAAGGTGCTCTATAAAACACAATTATCCATCTAAAGAGCCAATAAAAATGTACCTATATCTGCCATGAACCATTATACTAAACACTAGATTCAACAATGAATACAAGTCTGTCCATGAGATGTCATTAGGTAGAATAGGGCATCCAGCAGTTGCAAAGTATGACAGGCTAGATAGAAATATAGTCTTCTGCAGCAAAAAGAATAGAGAAATTTTTGTCATTTTACACAAAGGCCTTGAAATAAGAAAGACAATGAATACCTTCCTAGTAGATACGGTTCAAAACTAGGTCTCTGTGTGAATGCTGGTGTCTGTGTGTCTCCACGTGTGTCTGCAGAAGCATAGGAGCATATACACATGTGAACCTGTTGTGGAAGGCAGAGGTCAATCTAGGGTATTGTTTCTTGGGGCTGTTTAGATTAGGTTTTTGTTTTTAATTTTTATTTATTTTTATTTTATATAAATGGATGTTTTGTTTAGAAATATGTCTGTGTATCACATGTGTGCAATGACCAGAAAAGACAGAAAAAGGAGAATAATAAATTCTCCAGTACCAGAGATTCAGAGCGCTACAGGCTACCAAGTGGATGCTAGGTATCACTGTCTAGTCCTTGGAAAGAATAACCAATGCTCATAACTGCTAAGTATCTCACCAGGATTTCTTTGAGACAGAGAAGGCTGGCTGGCCAAGGAGGCTGAGATATCGAGCTGTCTCCACCTCCCACATGCTGGTATTATAAGTGTTAGTCACCATGCCCAGCATTTTTAATATGGGTTCTTGGAATCAATAGCAGTTCTCTAAGCTTACAAAGTTATTAGTTGCTCTTCTGTTGCTGGGATAAAACACCAAGACCATGACACATTATAGAAGAAAAGAAATAGAAAGCTTAAAAAGCAAACTTAAAATGATGTGAGGCTTTTAAAACTTCAAAGCCCACTTCCAGTGGAATACCTCCAGCCAGGCTGTACCTCAAAAGCCTCCCTAACCAGCCACTAACTGGGGACCAAATCTTCACAGACTTGTACTATAGGGGTCAACTCCTTCAAACCATCACATAAGGCAAGTACTTCATAAACTAACTATGTCTCCAGTACTCAAAACCAGTTCTTAAGAGACAGGGAGAGGCAAGTAGAATAGTACTAACATGGGATAAGGCACAGATAGGAGAAACAGCTGGTACATTTGAAGAACTGCATAGCTACATTGAAAATTCTCTAATGTCTTGATTATAAATTGATGCATAAAAACCCAGATCATGGGGACAGTATATAAGAAAGAAAGCTAGGTAAGAATGAACCTGTGCGTAAGCAAGCCAAAGAGTGAGCCAGCTTCCTGCTTCACGTTTCAACCATGACTTCTCTCAAGGATGATCTGAAAAGTAGGTTTGTTTGTTGTTGTTGTTGTTGTTGTTTTTAAATAACACTGTGCATAAGCATGCAAGTCATTGTCTTGCTGCTGTTAACTGCAGATACAACAAGCTGCTTCCTGGCCCTGCCATCTTAGTTACTTTTCCATTGACACAACAAAAACATGCTAACCAAGGCAACTTTAAAAAGACAATTTTGACTTGAGGACTCACAGTTAGAAAAGGTTATAGTCCATAAATGTTATGAAAGCAGGAAGGCACTGAAGGGTATAATAGCTTATACCCTTATCCACAAGTAGGAAGCAGAGATAGGTAACTGGGAATGGCCTGGGCTTCTACAACGTCAAAGTACACCCCAAAACACACAATTCCCCTAACAAAGCCACAACATCTAATCCTTCTCAAACAATTCCACAAGCTGCTGACAAAGCATTCAAGCATATGTACCTATAGAGACCATTCTCATTTAAACTACCATACCAACTATGAAGAACTGGAACCTAGAGCTGTGAGGAGCTAATGTAAATCGTCTCCCCTTTTTATATTGCTTTTGTCAGGATACTTTATCAAGCAAAAGAATAAAAAATAAGAGATGTATGTCATAGATATTTTAACCTAACACATAGCAGATATGACATATAAAGTAGTATTTCATTTACTTTCCAACGACATCTTTTGAAATGGTATTCTTAACCACTCAACATTTTTTTCAAGACTATAGAAAGTAACAAAAAAATGTTAACAGCAGTTACCTCTGTCAGAGATACTATAAATTACTTTCAATTTTAATCTATTTGTATAATTTTTATACATTACTGTTCAAATGGTAGCTTTTTAAAGCTGCATCAAGTTTTCAAGTGAATAGCTTAGAAATAGCAACTGGTATCTGGGTACTTTATAGTATAGAAAGAATGGAATGTGACTTAGATGCCATTGGCTCTGCTTCTCTGAATCTTTCAATGGAAAGTGAATTTACCTTACATGAACCTTCTGGGACAGATAGAGGAATCTAGCACTAAGTGTCATCCTCTGAACATGTTAATGGTCATACAACTATCTGACATCTCCACATCTCCTCCACTTTTCAATCTGGTGGTTTTTACAGCACCCAGCATTCTCATGCATTGGCAAATGCTTAATAAACACTATTTGAACACTTAAATTATACATGGATTTATCCAGATGTTTCCAAAACTAAGTTCTGTAAATAAAAGTGATTATTAAATGAGTACCAATTTACTACAAGAATATAAAATGAATCTGTGAGCTATTCTGAGTCACACTGAAAGCTTTGCAAACAGCATACTATTAGCTCTGCTGATTTGTTTTTATTTCTCCTAATTGAAATGTGGTCCATGTTATCAGGCCATCTGTACCACAACAAAGCAACTCAGTAAACAAGACCAAGACAGTCTTCTTTGTCAGGAGCAACATCAAATTTTGTTCTTCCTAAAAAGAACATATTTTTCTAAATGGACATTTTTTAATATAAAGACAGAAAACTTGAAAAACAAAATAGATACATACAAGATAGTGGCTCCCTCATTTACATATATGAGCACAAATGCACACCAACTTTCTTTACATAAAAACTGATGGTTCCATATATAATTATGATTCTGTGTTGCTTTTTATACTGGTAACTTCCCAGCCTTGCCTAACTCATCAGTTGAATCAATGTACCATACTTAATAACTTCACTATAAACAGGCATTTTCTCTGTTCTAAGTGTCTCAATATTTCACATCCTGCTGTAATCCCCTCATACTTAGATCTTTGGTTTTCAAGCTATTATTCTAAGATATGCTAGAAAGAATGGGCTTGTTATATGCATGTACAAGTTTTCATTTTGGTAGATACTACCAAATGATACTCCAAAAGGTCAAATTGATATGTATTTCTATGCCCTCCAAAACACTATCAACAATCTTTTCAGTTTTCCTATTTTGACAGATTAAAAGTGTTCTCCTTATCTGTTTTAATTTATATAGAGAGATTGAACATCTTCTCGGGTATGTTTGCCTTAGTAATTCGTGAGTAAACTGTCTACTCACAAAATGTAATACTTTTGGGGTTTTCTTCTTTCTCTTAATAATGTTCTTTACACACCGATATGAAACCAATATTTTCTTCAAAGCTTTCAATTCCTTGAGACTGCATTTATTCAATCCCCTTTAGTAACTTATAATTTTTATTAGTAAATGTATTCCTCTTTTGAATAAATTTCTAGTTTAAATAAAGAACTATTGTTCTGATTTTTTTTTAGCCATATTATCTCAGAATATTATTCTAAGTAGTATATTATTATCTGGTGCAGTAAGAAAAAATAAGTTTTCTGAATAGAAAATTTCACCAATATTAATGCTTCAATCAATATTAATTAAAGCTCCTCATGGTTGTGAGTACAGAGCCCCTCATACTACTGAGTGTACAGCTGTGGATCCTGACTTTGTCCTAACTTGCTCTTCAACCACTCCATCCCAACATACTAGCTTTGGGGGCATCTTCAGAGCTGAATATAATAGAAAGGTAGAAGAAGCTGAAGAAAAAAACTATACTCAGATACCTGCACCTCCACTCTCTGGAAGAAGCTAATATCCAAGTACTGCCTATAATTTCTAGAAAAAGTTTTGTGTCTTTTCCTTAAGGTTTAGTAATGTGCATATATTCTCCCTGTTAGAATAAATGTACATACATATGGTTTGCTTCAACTTTCCATGCAAGCCAATTCTAACACTGCTGAGAAGCCTACATCTGACCAACACTTTGAACAAATCTGGTTCCTATACTAGTCTAATCCTTTCCCTTCTTTACCATTAAAGCATTGACAAAGCTTCTCTTACCTTTTTTTTTAAAAAAAAAAAAAAACGATTTATTTGTTTGTTTATTTATTGTGCGTGCAGTGTTCTGCCTGTATGTCAGAAAAGACCCAAGATCCCATTGTAGATGGTTGTAAGGCACCAAGTGTTTGATGGAAATTGAACTCAGGGCCTTAGGGCCTCTAGATGAACAGCCATTGCACTTAACCTCTGAGACATCTCTGAAGCCCAGCTTCTCTTATCTTTAGAACCTACAAACTGCAAAACAGTATGCTTCCAGTGCCTAGTCTCAAAACCAGAAAGGACACATATTCACCTTTAAGAAATTTTGAAGAATGGTCACCCAGGATGCTCATCAAGTCCTCATAGGGGGTCAGAAATAACAGCATGCAATGCAACACCATCTCAGAGAAAACCCCTGTATCCATCATCTTTCAGAAACACCATCTTAGAGAAAGTCCCTGTATCCATCATCCTTCAGAAACACCATCTCAGAGAAAGCTCCTGTTGCCATCATCTTTTGTTTTCTAATTATCAACATGGTCTCAGAGAACATGACAAGATAAGCATAGTACATCCCATGTCATAGTTCCTTCTGGACCTGTGTTGTTCAGTTTTTAACCCATTGTTCATACTTGTGTGAAAACTTTGACAATAAAAGAAAAAAACAATTTCCTCTGATCTTAGTTTTACTGTTACAAAATCACTTCCATATACCTTTTCAGAATCAAAACAACCATATTTTAGCTGTGTCTCATCTTTCATTAGGACTTGTTTCCTTTATCATGCTATCTTTGAACTTCTAAATTTTGTACTTTTATGAAAAAAAGAGAATGAGTTACATGAAATACTTTCATCACATCTCCCTTATGCATATTCTTACCTTATATTTTTGTTATTAAAATTAAGTAAAAGTACATAAATATAATTATTCAAGGTCTTTATATCTACTCATTCTTTATGGTGCATTAATTTGTATTTGAATGCTTTATGACCATATATCACAAAAAAAGTATTCCACAGCACTGTTCATATGAAGAGTATTTTAAAATCACAAACCTTTTTTTCTTTTAAGTAGAGCAGACAGAGCAATAAGACAGTAAAAAAAAAATCATTCTACATTTAACACTGCTTCAATAAATGATACTTTATCTTTTTAAGTTGTATCTTTGATTTTAATAATTTTAAATTTGAGCATCTGAATAAATAAATGGTACTTGGGATGTCACTTGATTACTAAACAAGTTGATCTTAGAATATGTAATCATGTTATTTTGATTATTTAAACATCCTTTCTGTCCTAAGAAAAATTTCAAAAATGATAGAAAGAAGTGCATAAAAATCATGAGCTATGAAATCTACATAGCAAGAAAACAAAATAAAATACAAAACCAGTCCATGGCTGATTCTCCCCTAAAAGCCAACCAGAAAGGATGTATAATTTAGGAGAGATGAACTGATCAACTATAATGAAACACCAAATCTTATTAAAAGAAACCAGATACAGAAAAAAAATCAAAATATAAGAAATTATATGAGTCTCTCTCTCTCAGACACAAAGAGAGAAAGAGAGAGAGAGAGGTGAGGAGGGAGGGAGGGAAAGAGAGAATATAAACTGTGGTGTTAATTTGTTTTTGCTCTAACAAATAAAGCTTTCATGAATATCAGAGGGCAGAGCCTGCCACTAATTAACCATACAAGCCAGGCAATTGTGGCACATACCTTTAATCTCAGCACTTGGGAGGAGGAAACACGAAGATCAAGGCCACCTATTGCAGCAGACTGAATCTGTCTAAAATAGGAACTGAGACAGGCAATGGAGGTAGCTCACAACTTTAATCCTAGCACTAGGGAGGTGGAGACAGGATCTCAGCCCCATTCAGTCCAAGGGTTCATAAGACACAGGATCTCACCCCTTTTTGGCTGAGGAGTTGAAAAGGTGAGAGATGGTTGTGGCTTGTTCCTTTGTCTCTCTGACCCTTTAGCATTTACCCCAATATCTGGCCTTGGGATTTACTATTAAGACCAATTAGAATTCATGCTACAAAACTCAAAGTGAATGTTTTAATTGCCATTTAAAGCACAAATGCATCAATTAAAATGTACTCTAATTAATAGTATGTGTCATAAGAGGAGGCTGTCTGCATTAGTTCCTCAGGAAAAGGGAAAAGCAGAAACATAAACACATACATCTACTATGTGTCACAGCAGGTATTCCTGGCCCTCATGAAGATTTTCATCGATCACCTTAGATCATCTTAAGTAAATGCACAACTACATGAAGTTTGAGGACACTTAACATAGACATCACATGTTACTAAGGGCATTCACAGTAACAGGACCCTTGTCTTAATATGTAATCAATTGTTTCTATAAATCATCCACAAACTAAGTTATCAACTCATAGTCTGTCTGGCCTATAGGAAACTTTAAGAATCTTTTTCTTCCTGATTATAAGTTACTAAGGTGCTTTCATTTTTAAATATCATTGTGTATTTGCTAGTATGACCCATGAAGTACATACTAAATCATGTACAAAAAATGTTGTAGGGTACATACTAGTTATCATGCTTTGTGAGCCTCCAACAATCACGTGTAAACACTGATAAATTTGCCAAGATGATATGCTCATAGGGATTCATCTTGTCTGGATGACTCACAAATTTGACTCACCTCTTTATATGTTTGGCCTTCAAGCATAACATTCAAAGGCAGAGTCAGGGCATCTCTCACTCTGGGCCCTTGATCATTAATGCAGTTGTCAAAGACAGTGACAAGACTGAAATGGAACAGCTAATTCAACCAGAGTCTTTGAGGAAAATGGGTAAATGGAGGGCATAAGCTGGTTGATATGATAAAAATGAAGAACTGGACCTAGGAAGAGGAAGAAAGGGCTAAGACAGCCGAGTGTCCTTGGGTTGTCAAAGTTATCTAGATTGCACATGGTTCAGTTCTCAGCATTGCAACTCAACAAACAACAATAATAATAAATATTTTTTTAAAAAAAAAAAAAAGTATAGGGGTTGATTTTTTTTAAAAAACAAGAGTTAACATCAAGTTTGGAAAAATACAATAATTACAGTACACTCTTGCAAGATACCAGAACAAAGTATTTTTCTAGGCAAAGTTGTGAGCTACAGGTTCAAAGAGAGACCATATCAAAATATAAAGGTAGATAGTATTACAGGAGAAAGACACCTAACAACATCCTCTTACATCCACTTGTGTATACACAGTGAGATGCTGACTACATCAATATATGCACAAACATATTACGTCACACAGATAGGAGAGGGGTACTTAATTATATTCACTCTTAGTAAGGGAAAGATTAGTATTCTGCTTAAAAAAAAAAAAAAGACTTACTTCAAATTAGGTATGGCTAAAATAACTTATAAGCCTAAATATATATTGCTGGCATTATATTCAAGACAAGTAAGTACATATATATGTATTTGAAAAATGCAATGTGTACTTTTATGATGCTCAAGATTGTTGACTTTATATTCAACTTTGCATCACAGGAATTGGAAAGCTTCTACTATAACTTTATTTACCCAGTCTCATAAACTACTTTACTTTAAACTTCAATAAAACAAACAAACAAACAAAAAAGAATATTAGGAAACTTTTAAATGTTGCCTCTCTATATCACGCACACACACACACACACACACACACAAACTTTTATAATTTTAGCTAGTCCTTAAACTTAATAATTTGAGCTGCATTTGTTATTCCTACAAACAAAGCATAGGCTGTAAGATGGAATCAAATAAGTTTCTGCTTAGAATTACAGAACAATGCTTTACCTTGCACCATCTATGAAATAATTTATTGTTTGTTTCCAGTCATTCATGATGTTATCCTTCAAAACTTTTAAGTAACTTCTAGTTACTTAAATATGTACTTAAATGTTTCCCTACCATGTTGGTATTTTACTTCACTATGGGATATAGGAAAGTTCTAATGGCCTTAACATTTTTACACTGTTACAGAAATTAATTAGCATAATTATTTAAATCATGGATCAATTTTGAGACAAATTGAAAATGAGCACACCATATACTCTATTTCATCTTGATATAGTCTTGCTATAACAAGCAAGATTGCTACTTAATTTATACATAGTATGCTATTTTTATAAAACAAGTAGAAATTTTTCTTTTATGCTAAAGTAGTGAAAGCAGAAGCTAGGCAGGTGGAGTTCCACCAGCAGACACTTGTAATCTAAATGCTTTTCTTTGGCCTGTTGGCCTTACTTCTTTTACAACCTGAAAATTTAGGGTGGAGTAATGTTGCATTTTCCTCCTACCCATGGAATATCTGTTATTGAAATCAGACACAAAGGGTAGATAAAGTCAACTAGTAGAAAAATAAAATAATAGAAGGAATAATCAGTATCAAATCTTGTTGGATAAGGATGCCAAAGAACTATATACTTCAGACTAATACATATTTATTCCAGGTGATTCAGGTATCTGCATAAGAGGTCACACATTACTTTTCATGTTTCTGAACCATTTGAAAACAGAAGGTGATTAAAAACTCTCAGATGCCTATGAATTCCATTTACATGGAGTACATCACTGTAATTTTTTTAAATGCATTCATATTCAAATCTGAGAACCATGATTCTTAGCTCATCAGGCCTGCTTAATTGCACTAACATCTGCAATCAATTTAAATTCTTTAAGATAGTCTTTCACAGTGCTTGAAGTGATTTCATGCTGTGATAGATTTAACACACTCACTAATTTATAGACACACACAAGCAGATGAGACCTATTTTTCCATGGGTGAGGTACAACACTGAAGGGCAGTGTGCATTTTCCCGCTAATCGGGATACAGCAAATGATGCATGCGGCATAGCTTACTGGAAATACAGGAGATGACAGTACCATGCAAGCATAGCAGAAAGTAAAGCTAAAACTAGTATTTCATCTAAATGTATTTGTAAGTCATGGACCATTTAGTGGTTTGATGAGAGTTTACACATGCAATAAACTGCAGACTAGAGCTACCAGGTAAGTTATACAGAAAAATGTTCTCCCTCAATCAATCATTACTCTTCCTCAGAAAACGGAGGAGGAGGAGGGCATTAGAGAATCAATGTTAATCTAAATTACAACTTCACATAAAACAAAAACAAAACTAAAAAAAATCCAGAGTACTGGAGAACCTGGATACATGGTAGAGGTACGATAGCTCTGAAAGCCTCTTAGGTTCTCACAGGAAAAGAAAATTACTAAATAGTGGTAAATTAAAATAAAAACAGATAACAAAGTAACATGGAATAACAATAAAGTCGTCCAACAATTTCAAATTACAGCGGTTGGAGAGAAACACGATCAGCTGCCAAAAGACCTGCACACTATAATTATATGACTGGAAAAATCAAAGGCAGCCAACAGTTATGGCAAACAGGAAAACACAAAAGGGCTCACAGGGCTAAGGGCAGTCTGGCTGGCACTTGAGGAGCTTGGTCCTTGGTCACAGTAGTGGACTACAGAAAACTCAGAAAAGACTTCAACAGCTTGAGTCCCATCAACTCCCAACACTCGGCTCCCTGGGTTCCCTGTCAGGATGGGATTCTACCGGGATCAGAAAATGCAGTGAATGCAATCAAACAACAGTCTACAAATTGAAAGACATTTCTGTTGGCCATCAAAAAATGGGCACCTTGGTTATTTTGTGTGTGTGTGTGTATGTGTGTGTGTGTGTGTGTGTGCTTTTGTTTTAATTTTTTTTCATCTTAATTATTTTCTTTTTGTTGTTTTTTGTTTTGATTTCTGTATTTTGATCTGGGGGGGTTCTTTAAATTTTCTTTCTTTTCTTTTTGTTTTTTTCTTGAAAGAATAGAAAGGAGAACATGAAGTTGGGTGGGCAAGAAGTAGGAGAAGATCTGGAAGTAGTTGAGGAAGATGAAAAAAATGACATGGAAAAAATTTAAATATATATTTTAATGTAACAGCTTTGATATGAGCTCGGGCATTAAGCAAATACAGAAGACAAAAAAATATTTAAAACAGAGAAAGTATAAACAAAAAAATTTAAATTAAACAAAAGATTTAAAATTTCATTTCAAGGTAAGAAATGAAATAATTGTTTCCTGTTGGGACCATGTACAATATATAGATGCCAATCTTGAAATGTTTAAAACATAAAAATAGCATTTCAAGAATAAAAACAAAGTGGAAGTTATTATAAAAATAAATAGGTCACTTGACACCCAAAGCTGAAATAAATAAACACTTAAATTAGAATAAGAAGAGATAAAAGTGGACAGGGGTCTGGGCACAAGGATGGAAGAAAAACAGGGCATTAACAAAAACAATTTTGTTTTAAAGTGTCTAATGAAACCTAATGCTGCATAAGATTTTAATGTATTTTACTTTTAATTAAAAAAATATCATTTCCCCATTCTTCTCATCTTAAAGATTTTTAAGAGGAAAAACATAAAATATGTGAAATATAATGAGTGATTGATTCTAGGATTATGCTTGGCCTTGACAGGCATCTTCGTGCTAATTCTGCTTAAATTATAAGCTTGCATTGCTCTTATAATAACCAAATGCAGCACAAATCTGGGAACAAATTCAGTAATAGTTAAGGAAGAAAGTTAAGCTACCTGAACTTTTTCTAGTAAATGCACTGGAATCCCTAACAGTCACACAGAAAGCAGGCAAACTGCAAAAGGCAAACCAAAGTCAGAGAGAGCTAACAAACTTCAAGAGACTCAGAAATATGTGGCAACTCCGCCTCCCAAAGAACCAGCCTGTATGTGGCCTCCCTGATCAGCTCTTAGGATTTTGCATGAGTCTGTTTTCACTTCTGTGGGACACAGCTTGGAGCCTGTAAGGCAGCAGTTCTCAACCTGCTGTGGGTCACAACCCCTTTAAGGCGTCAAACAACCTTTCACAGGTCACCTAACACCATAGGAAAATACAGATACACCACAATTCATATCAGTAGCAAAATTGCAGTTACAAAGTAGCAACAAAATAATTTTATGGTTGGGGGTCACCACAACATGAGGAACTGTGGTAAAGGGTTGCAGCATTAGGAAGGTTGAGAACACTGCTCTATGGCTTCACTGCAATATGGCCATAAATTACTAGGACAAGCCTTCTGGATGGAACAACACTGTAAGATTCTTCTCTTCTGAAAGACTAGAAGGGTGTACAGTATGTCTTTTTTCTAACAATCTTTTGTAATGGGGGAAAAGGAATCTTATAGGTCTATAGCCTACAATTGTTTATAAGTTCATCTATGGTCTCTGTGGCCTCTGTAACAGACTTTTATTATCAAGCCATAGAGAACGTGTAACCTGACTATAAACTCAATGAACCACAACCAAATAAGCTCTAACATAAACACTAGAATCACAGACCTGGCATGATTTGCACAGCCCAAAGAGAAAAGAGGAGACAGTCTAGGTGCAGGCAGTAAATCAATTAGGACAGGTCTCCAAGCTTCACTAATTCACTGTAGGCCCAGGACTCTTGATGACAGTCTCCATCTGATAATGTCTGAAATATGCCTCCAGCATTTCAAGAGAAAGTTAGGAATTTTTGAACTACATTTGTGCTTAAACACTATTACATATATTTATCACTTATATGGCACATTGTGTTTTAATTATTAGTTTTCTTAAGAAAATCCTGAGACTTAAAGCAGTATTCTGGGTTTTCTCCCAGACTTTCCATTTTCCAAGCAATACACAATTGGGAACTGTAAATTCCTCCCCAATCGGCCTTTCTCATCACATCTACTTTTAAGGTCTTGCCCTCCAGCTATGTAACTCAACAGAAGCCAAGTCTCTATTTTCCAAAGACCTTTACCCATTGAGCATGGTAAGCACCAGTACCAAGAACTGCACACAGGGCCTTGCAATACCAGAATCAATTATGCTCTGGGGGACATACACTGGGTAAGGGATTTTACTGTGTTCTGTTAAATAGAAATGGTCATTTCTAGAGCAGAACAGAATTAGAGATAACTCATGTCAGTCAGTGCATGTGGCTGGCCCACTGGGTCATCTAGAGAAGGCATAGAAAGCACAAAGCAATTTCGGAATATAGAAATGTACATTATTACATAAGCTCTATTTATACTGGGCACAAGCCATGGCTCCACAAATCTATCTTCAATTCATCCTGAAACCTCCTGCAACCATGGTCTCTCCGAGAAAAAGATAATCTCCCATGCAGGATCTTTAAATCAAGGGAAAACAAAGATTTCCCAGAAACTTCTCATCAAACTTGTCTACCAGGCTATAGTTAATGACCTGAGCCACATGTTCACATTCTGAAAGAAAAGGCCAATCTGACATTGTCGGTTCCTAATATGACCTTGATTAATAAAATTTTAATGATTTTTAATTGCAAAATTTCAGTATAACTATTTAGAACCTAAACTCAAACTTACAAGGAGTTATAAGTAAGTTAAGTTTAATAGTAATTTTTTTAACCTAAGAAATAACCTTGATAGACCTTTTACAGTTACTATTTAAAAGCATGTTTTGTCTTTTTAATCTTTATCATTATTATTATTTGTGTGTGGAGAGGGGTGAGATAGGGTCCATAGGTATATCATAGTGCATACTCAGGTTATCAGGTGTGGCAGCAAATGCTGTTATCCACTGAGCCATCTTGCTGGCCTCCCATAGCATTTTTACATCAATTTCATATATGAGCATGAGTTTCAAAAAAATATACCTGTTTACTTACAAAAAATTGAAAGCAAATTTATACTACAAAAGCCTTAATAAACATATAGAGATGATTATGGCTCTCAGCCTATAAAATATGAGCCCAGTAGTGACCTGCCTTTCTCAGTAACTTCTTAGCCGTCATTAATATACATAAAATGGCAGGACAAAAATTTAAACACTAGAACTAAAAAAATGTGCTTCTACTTGCAGAGCAGAACTAAGTGGCTGGTCAGCTTGAACTTTCTATAATGTTAATCAGTTGTCAAATTATTCAAGCTGCTCTTAGAAAAAGCCATGATATTCCACACACTAAGTAAGTTAATACTACATTCACACTCTAGATAACTAATCTATTTCAGCCTTAATCACTTAATTACTTCATTCTTATAAATAAATTCCCCTTGGTTCAAAATGATTAGTGGAATAAAGTTGTAAATCAGTGAGTGAAAACTCAAAAAGACCTGCCTTTAAAAAGTTCAAGTAGAGCTGATCTTGTTTTGTAAGTCTATTTTCTCCAATTCCAGAATTAAAATGCACTAATACCCAGAATTTTCTAACCCATTGTAACTTGTGAAACTTATCCTATATGACTATATCAAATAAATTTAGACTTGTTAGATTTAAATTTTCCTAACAGCCATCTCCCCTAGCTACTCCACATGACATAATTCACCTACTCTACTTTGGGTTTTGTACATTATATTTCACGTTTTACCCATGTGTTATATGTGGGCAAAATGGTTCCAATAACACACAATGACAAGTGTACTTTGGTACCCATATCTGTTGTCTAGAATTTTTGTTAACAAATACTAACACCCAGCGAACAAGTACTGAATAAATGTCTTTTTAAAAATATAAAAACACACATAGTAAATTTGTGTTAGGTGATACTTGTAAGGATTCCTGGCATTCCAAGTAGCTGAGCCAACTTGGCTCAGGTGGGATGCACCTTGTACGGGGGCACGCCCCTGGGCGTGGCTACGTAGAACCTTCTCTTAAAAGAGACCCTTGTGCTCTTCCAGAGGACCCGGGTTCAATTCCCAGCACCCACATGGCAGCTAAGAACTGTCTGTAGTTCTAGTTCCAGGCAAACACCAAGGCAAATAAAAAAATAAAGTGTTGTGCTCGCTTCGGCAGCACATATACTAAAATTGGAACGATACAGAGAAGATTAGCATGGCCCCTGCGCAAGGATGACATGCAAATTCATGAAGCGTTCCATATTTTTTGATATGCCATGCTTATGATTCTTATCCTGTTCATAGTTATTGTTAACTTTTCCTCATTTTAAATTCATGTTACTTTTTTTTTGTTAAATATAAAATAAAGAAGAAAAAAAAAAGAAAAAGTGAGGAAAATTGACTAGGAAAAAAAAATTTAAAAAAAAAAAAGTGTTTTGTTTTTTTTTTTAAAAAAAAAAAAAAAAAAAGAGAGACCCTTGCATGTTCCGGGCCTCTCTCTGTCTCCTGGTCTGTCCTCCTCTGCTTCTGCACCCGCCTGGAAACTCTCTTAAATAAACTCTCGTGTGTGGCCTTGATAGTGTATATTTGCTTTCACCCGCGAAACTAACAATACTTTCCTCTATACTTATTATGATAAATCTGACATAACAGTATAGTGTGCCATAATGATTTCAGTTGCAAGAATAAGTAAATAATAAGGAAAACTAAACAACTGCTCATAACAGAGGTAGTCATGAATGTCAAGTGTTTTAAAAATGGAACAGACAACTAAATGGTAATAAAAATTCTTGTATGACATAGGTATTGCCATTTTACAGTTAGAAAAAATAAAAATCAAAAAAGTAAATTCATATGCCTATGCTCAAAGGACAAAAAACATTTCCTAAATGACAATCACATATCTTTAAAAGGTAAAAGGCAAAAGGGACGGACATCAGTATCATAGCATCTGAATACAGAGCCTATCTATACCAGGCTAGAAAAGGCATACTACTCATCATGATTTCTACAACTGAGGGTGAGGCTGCGAAAACATGACATATGTTTAAAAATTAAGCATCACTTGAGTCTTTCTTCCAAAAATAAAACAAAAATAGCTCTGAGTTACAGGTTGTCTACCAGATATACACTTACGTTTTTATAGTCTGGTCTTAGATTAAAGTATCCAGTACAAACCAGTGTGATTAGGGAATTCTTTCTAATGCCACTATAAATTCAGCCAAAATCACTCTCTATTGCCTTTCACTTCTCCATCAACCTCCTGCCATAATTAATATCAATTGTCAACTTAATACACTTGGGAAACAGGGACTTTACTTCAGAATGTACCTCTATTACATTGGTCTATGGTCTTGTCAGAATGGTACTTTCTTTATTGTTAATAGATAGTGGAAGACTCAGCCGATTATGGCAATATCATACTGGAGCATTTGGGCCTGGGCTGAATAAGAAAGCAGGCTAAGCAAGCTATGGAGAGCAAGCCAGTAAGCAGCATCTCTAAATAGTTTCAGCTTCAAGGACCTAACCCCAGGGGTTCCTGCCTTAGAACTTATAAGCTGAAATAAACCCTTTCTACCCCACATTGCTTACGTCAGTGTTTTATTAAAGCAAATTAGAACACTTCCATTTTATATTTTTCATCCAATCCCCATTCTTCACATCGTCTATCAAGCTCATTTTTTTTTCAATGAAGTAAATACAACAGATTCTGTAGGCTATTCATAGTTTCTTAGGTACTAAGTCTATTTCTGCCACTTTTCGTGTTTCCCTAGTAAGTTGATCACTATGGGGAGATATAATGTTCTTTTCAATATTTACATTTGTAAAGTGTTACAAGATAATCTTACCCATAAGAAAACGCACACTATGGCAATGATTATTGTGAATCCTAACTTAGACAGGTAAAGGAAAAAATCTATCTCAAGAGATCTGTGGTACAAATACAATCCCCATTTATTTATTTATAAGTGAAACTGGAAATCAATGACCATCTTAATTTAATAACAAGATAAGGTCTCGGAAAACATATATTACTGTGTTTCTTGGCAGTGAGGCTGCCCCAACCCCAAACTCAATCCCTCCCTCATAGAAAAGTTAAGAGAATAATATGGGAAATATCTTACGCTAATTTATTATAATACCTGTTTCTAATTATGCATTCAAAAGCCCTCTGATTGCAGTTTTGCACAAGCTTAAGCACTTCATTAGACAAATGCATTGTTTTCCACACTGCATACTGCAGCATTATTTTTCAACCTGACAGTTTTACTTACTGTCTTAGAAGCAGTATTAATGTACTGCATCACCATTTCTTTTTTGATACTGAAGTCCTTTTCCCGCAATGGTGCCTTTTTATCTTCATTTAAATTCATATCTTCCTGGAAAACACAATTAAAATGCCTGATTTTAGAATCTAAGTAAAGCAAAAGTTCTACATACACTCTATGAAACAGAAAAATCAATAATTTGTGACTAAAGCCGCATTAATTGTTTTGGAATGATTTACACATGGTTCTGCCTGAAGAAAGAAGGGCTAGGTAGACAGAAAGCATTCTAGATCATTTAACAGGTAAAACACTTACCAGAAAAGCTTTAAATTCACAGCAGGCTATTAAAATTATAATCACATCACTATAGATAATTAGACAGTTGCAGATACCTGCCTTTCATAAGGTCATTAGGATTCAAAATTTCAATATATTTATTTATTTTACAACAGCTGCACCTGAAGCTATCATGTACTGTTTTAGAGAGATAATCTGCATACTATAAAAATAAAAAGTAAATAAGCCACTACCTTCCAGGATAGCTATAAGCACATGCATAATACCAGATACCTAATAGTAATGCAAAAAAATGGCATAAAATTCTACGGTTTTAATCCTTTCTATATATCCCTATTAAGAATATTAAGGAGTTAATTTACTCAATGATCTAAATAACATAAAAGTTGAATTTCTGAATGAATACAAGAGTTTGTGAATTGGAACAAGATAAAAGTCTAAAATTTCTCAAGGGGCCTAAGCATCTTATACTCTGCTATAAGACTAATTACGACTAATAATCCAAGTAGCCACATAAGGAGTTTAGGGAATTCATATACTTAAGAGGTTGTTATGGTAAAAGATGGGAGGCTGAGGTAAGACAAAAGGGCTAGTGACAAAGAACAGCATCAATAACTTCCTCAGGACCATAGCCCAAGGCTTCATAGAAGATGATTCGTAAAACAACTGCACGTATATAAATTCTAGATCTACTACATATGAACACATAAAAATCAGGACTTCAAATCATCTATGCAACCCTGCAAGCTAAATTTCTCACAAGAATTATACCTTCATTCTTCAAACAATGAAGATCATTCATTTACCTGACACCAAAAACTTCTAGGGCTTTAGGAAAACAATTCCTTTCATTTCATCTGATAGAAATATTTACAATGGATAGGTATTCTGAGCACTAGGGAGGTTGAGGCAAGAGGATCATGAGTTCAAGGTTAGCTTAGACTATATAGAAAGACCCTGTAGAAAGGAAGAAAGGGGAGGGGGGGTGGTAAGAAATTTTGAGTTTGACAGACTGGCAAAAGGAAGTAATTAGCAATGCCTCTTCTTGACCTAGTTAAAAAGAACCTGGGTAAATAACAGTTTATGTGCTTCTTTTTCCCTCTAAGCTAATGCTTCTCAATAGGCTCTCTCCTCCCACACCTATAATTCTGAGCCGCGAGCAAGTGGCTCAGAGTCATGCTACCAAGCCTGACAGCCTGAGTCTGAGCTCAATGACTCACAGGATGGAGCAAATTGATGACCACAGGCCGTTCTCTATCCCCCACACACACATTCATGTGCACACATGCATCATAATCTGTATATATGCATAAAAATTAATTATTGGAATTCCTGGGGACACTTGTTCATGGTAGTAACAAAGAGGATAATATCACTCAAAAAAAATTATAAGAAACATTCCTCATTTAATCCTAAAGAACATAAAAAGAAGGTTGATGTAAAGAGATGTCCCTTTAAAAGACCACTACGTTTGCAAAAGCACTTGCTGTGCAAACCTGGAGACCTGTATTGGATCCCTGTGTAAGAGGCCAGAGTTGTTCCCTGGACTACAGAAGAATGCTGTGACACATGTATCCACAATATGTAGTTTAAATAAGAATGGCCTCCATTGGCTGACAATTTGAATGCCTGGTCACCAGGAAGTGGCACTATTTGAAAGAATTACAAAGTGTGCCCTTGTTGCAAGAAGTAAACAGGCTTTGAGGTTTCAAAAACCTATGTAGTCTCTCTTCCTCTCTTCTGCTTTCTCATCTGCATATATGCAGTGACTTCTCCAGTCCTGTGTCTGACTATACGCTTCCAACCTCCCCACCCTGATAATGCACTAAACCTCTGAAACTGTAAGCAAATCCCAATCATATGCTATTATTTACAAGAGTTGCCATGGTTATGGTGTCTCTTCATACTAATAGAACACTAAGACACACATTTTACACACACGCACACACACACAGACTGTTAATGGAAAGAAGGAAGGAAGGACGGAAGGAAGGAAGGAAGGAAGGAAGGAAGGAATTATCCAAGTTTAGGCTCAAATCAATGGGATTAGACACAAAATGAAAAACTGAAAATGATATGTAACTCACATAGAAGGTGGTATACAGAGGTTTAATTTACACTACATATCCCAGAAATTAACTATTCCATATGATATAGTTGTACTGCCCTTTTCAAGTGTTACCAACATAGTGCATGGACACCAAAAGAGCACACCAGCAATGAAGCACACATTCAGAGATGTTTCTTTATGGTTCCTTGAATGGTCAGGGCACTTGTCTCTATTAAAATGCTCAGTTACCTGGTATACTATAGGATTATACTGAATTCTTAACTATGAAGAGAGGTAACTCATTTTTAACTATAGAAAATTTCACTGGGAATAAGCCAAGCATAAAAAGACAAATAGTGGATGCTGTCACTATTAAATGGAAGGTAAAGGAGCTGATCTCCAAGGATGTATACAGTACAGGAACACTTTGCCAGAGACTGGTAAGGGTAGAAGTAAGAATTTTAGCTAGTTGGGGGTATAAAATATACTAAGCACAGCTGAGTGATTGTAATTCCTGATTTATTTATATTTTAAAATGAAAAAGAAGTTAAGTGTTTTTAACACAAGAAAATGATAAATGGTTGAGATTATAGGTGTGTTAATTTCCTTTTTTAGATGATTCCACATTGGATATATGACCTGAATTCACACTGGAACTCATGACTATGTACAATTATTAAGTGACAAACATAAAAAAAAAAAAAAAAAAAAAAACACTACACTAGAAGAAAGAGAGTTAGGGAATAATTGTTATAAAAAGTAGAGAGACTTAGAAGCATCTATGGTCTGTATTAAATTACTTACTACAGTTAATTAAAATACTTAATAGACATAAAATGCTAAGAAACAGATAACTTATTGGTTGAGTTGAAATCAAATTAAAATTTCAAAATAGATACTTGAAAGAAAAAAAAAAAAAAACCTAAAGATACGACTTTCTTTTCAAAGAAGTGTTACCAGGTAACATTCCTCCATGATCAAGAATGATTGTGGCAGTCAGCGGGTAATCAGATAGCGGTAAACAGTATAGAGTGTCTGGGAGAATATTTCCTGAATAAATTGGTCATTTGAATCAGTGAACTCAAGATTCACACTTACCCAATGGGGCAAGCACTCTCCAATCAGTTGAGGGCCCAGAACATCAAAAGGCAAAAGAAGGTGACTTTGGTCTATCAAGTACCCTTCTATCCTGAACATTGTACAGCCTTCCAACTCTGGAAGCTGGGTCCATGTCTATTCTGGTTCCACACTCCAGGGTCTCAGGTACTGAGTCTTGCACTGGGAACTGTGTACCCATAAGCCTCTTTCATTCTCTACTCTTAGAAGGCCTGTGCTGGGAATGAGGCTCCCTAATCTTTGAAGACAATTCCCTTAATAAAAACCCTCCCATATGTCAATCTAGTATTAGGATTTTTACAGGCTCAGCAGTCTCTACCCTTACCTGACACACAATTATATGTTTGGGCAGTTCTCACTGCTTTCCTCTGATTTATGGCAACTCTCTTATTTGGGTATAGCAGTCATCTTCCTGAGAAATGAGATGACAGAATCCCAATGCCCTGTTTTATTTAAAGGAAGAAGGGGATAGAAGAAGAAAATTGGGCTTACTTAACTCCCAACACACAGCAAAGCCTGATGCAGCACCCCTAGGCATATTCTACACATTAACACATTACTATTCTTTATATATTTAGGAGAAAAGTACATTGCAAAGAAAAAAAAGAAGGGATGGCAAAAAAATAATCATATGGAAGTACATAATGCAAGATTTTTAAGATAGATTCTATCTACAGAAAACAGTGTTGTTAAGAAAAACTCCAGAAGCAACAGCACCCAGCGCTTTGAAGTAATAAAGTCCCCCAAAGCACACAGGGGGTTTTATCCTAGAAAATGCACATCTATATTTTGTGTTACAATTCCAGAGAGATCAAGCCTCCCAGAAGACCCTCTACAAACTGAGCAGAGTAAAACAGGAAAGAGAATGAACGAGACATCAGTTGTTGCATTTCTTAGTTTATGTTCTCTCACAATAACCAAGGCTCCATCTTCTTAGTTGAGCTTCTACAGAGACAGAGCAGCAGATGAGATGACCAACTGCTGTGGATTATGGGGACTATTTCAGGATGAGGAAAGAGGGAAAACAAACAAATCTGGACCACCTGGAGAGGCCAGCCTCAACACTCTCCAGTCAGTCAGGCCTGGGAGTCAGGGCTGGGCCATCACCTCAGATGCACATTGGGCCCCCTGGAGAAACATAAGTGGGCTGAGTGGAGCATCAACAAGAACCATTGTGACATCTAAAACTAATTTTCTTCATTAAAATGAGGCTTCTAACATAACTAAAAATTAAAAAGAAATCACACAGAATGCCTAAATGAACAATATAGATCATTATGAATTAACTGATTCTTCTTTCCAAATTTAATATGTGATACTTTCTACACTGTAAATAAAGACATAAAATAATAACATAACCACAGATCTTTTTACAGCCTCAATATGGCAGTTTACTTCAATAATAATAATTCAGTGTAGTACTTCATCAAATACCTACTTTAGATAAAAGCACTAAATAGAAACTGCACAGAAAACATAATTATAAGATTGATAAGTGATGTGCTACAACTGTACAAAACTTCTGTTAATAATACAAAAAACAAACCCTGAAAACTCCACCTTCCATAATAGCCCAGGCTAACACCACTGCAGGCATCAACATGACATATCCCTGATAATGACATATTGGGAAGGGAACATCAACTCCATGATATTCCTCCCAAAGTACTCCTCAATCTAATTACCGGGAAGGACATGGGGGAAGAGAAAATCAGACAAACTCAAATTGAGAGCACTCTACAAAATAAGGAGGATTCTTCAAAGTGCCAGTCAGAAAAGATAAGGACCTGTCACTGAATGGAACAGACATGGGGACAAAGTGCAAACTGTGACTGGATCCTGGACATAACAGGGGGTGTCTGGAGCTTAGTTAGCAGCTTTAACAATGTTCATTTCATGGATATTTAATAACTGTGCAAATATTATACTAGATATTAACACAAGGAAATGCTGAGGGAAGGATATATAAGAACTCTCTACTCTTTATGTAATTCTTCCCTAAATTTTTAAGATAAAAAGCTGTTTAAGGGCAAAAGTAAAGTATTTTAATAACAGAATTTTAATGAACAATTGAAAAAAACGGGGGTGGGGGAGGGGAAGAACAAAGTTCACTTTAAAAAAAAAAAAAAAAAAAACAACAACAACCAAAAAAAACCCTTAAATCCTCAAAAATTACCAAAAACAGTAAATGATTGGCTGCATAGAAGAAATAAGGACAAACTGAAAACTACTGAGACTTCAAACACAGCTAGCCAAATCCCATTCACAACTCGGGGGCCAGGCACCCCTCGAAACTCTACCCGAGCACAAAGCCTACAGTTATTACTAGTTGTTACTGCTTCTGACTTCAAGCCTGCTCTGTGGATAAGGCCCCTTCTCCAGGCAACCTTTCCACAAGAGACTCCTCAGACTTCTTTGATCTTAAATAACAAAATAAATGTCTTAGTCAGGCCCCTACTGAAGAGTAATACGCAACATTTTGTTTTTGAGATAATCCCTCTACTGATGAACTTCCAGTTGACTGTGATCCTGCAACTTGAACCTGAACTCTCATCTGTCTAGTCTGCCCTGCTTGCTTCCATATCTTTAGTCTCCATATAAAGTCTATTTCCTGAAGTTCAATACTATATGACCTACACGTACGCTGCCAACACCCCATGCTGACCCCTGACAGCACGTGCCTTCATCACCCACAAAGGTTCTGGACATCACTGGCTTTCTTGCCACCAGCAAACTTCACTTTCTCTTTCCTCCCATCCTCAAGGCCAGAGCTGGTTCTTTTCACCATCTAAAAGCTGTCCTCCCTCATATACCAGCTCACATTCCTGCCCTGACCTCAATACTACAACTTTGCTTGCTTGCAAACCTTTTTTTCATCACAATGAAGTCTCCACTCCAGTATTTCTGTCTTGATGCACACCAGCTCTTCCATTAATTATTTTTACATTCATTAGAATTCCCACTTGTTGATGGCCCCACACCATACCACAGGCAGGGGAGAACTGGTCCCTATGACAAAGGTCTAAGAGAACTGGCTCCACACTTTGTCTGAGGGGTGAAGTCACAGTAGCCCAGACAGACCAGCTTAGTTACCACCCAAGCTCACATCCTGGGCCTTCAATTGGCCCACCCTAACATATACCACATTTATAATTTGCTAGAGTATGTGAAAGGATTAGTATTGCAAGATATCCAAGGCTGAGGCAACAGTAAAATGTTCCAGAAGGTTTCGGGGAAGATACAGTTATGATGGTGTGCCAGAGCACAGGAACCAAACCAATGACTCATTGAAACGAACATTTTGTGAGTGGGGCTGACTGGACAAAAGGGTATACTGTGTGACACAGCACAGCACCCAATGCCACTAGGATGAATGAAGGTGGTGGACAGACAGATGCAAGGTGGTTTTTCTTGTGTATGTTTTGTTTTGGTTTTGATGGATTTGGAGGGTTCCTTAGGGGGTATGCTGCAGGGATAAGGAGAGGATATGAATTTCCACTTGTCTCTCCTTCTCCCAATCTCTTAGGTCCATGTATTTAACACTTTTGCTTTACTCCATGTGTCTACATTTCCAGCTTACAGATCAGGCTTTTTTATAGTGCAATTTGCTGCATATTACACAAAGGATAGCCCTCACTGTTCATGTTTTAAATGTGCAAATAAAACTCCCCATACAAAATTTGCCAATCCTATTTTTACAACAATCAGGAGATGATGGTAAATTCTGGACTATGAAGCTGGAGCCAATATATTTGCAGGTGTAGCCTAGAGCACTAAGCAACTGCTACTCATACAAGACTCCCAAGTGCCCTCAGATAACAGTAAAGTAGCTTAAGTTGCAAAGTCAGCTTTTCACATTGTGCTACAAAGAAGACAAGATGAAATTCATCATGCTTGAAAGGAGCACAGTAAAAGCACACAGAACCTCATTGTCACCAGGGTCAGTGGGTGACTAAGCACTATCCAACAGCACCTGCTCAGGGTGAATAAGGCTGATGCTCCTCCCAAGTGTCAAGAAGTTTGTCATTTGCTTGATGCTATAAACACCCAAGAAAAGAAATATGCCTTCTACTTTTTACAAAGGTACTGAATGGATGGGGCAGGGCCAGCCTGGAAACCAAGTCAAGTCTGTAGCAGCTGAGACACTCCCAAAGATTTCCTCTATCAGTCGAATAAGGCCAGAGGGTCCTATATTATGTCAAAATTTCACCAATTTTTGCTACTGTTTTTTACACATACTAACTCCATCACATGGTGATAAAATATTGGCACAAAGTAAATATACTAACTTCAGCAAAACTGAGAAAAAAAGATATAAACATAATATATGAGCATATTTAGGCAGTAAAGAACAACTGAGTGGAGAATGGCAACCAGAGAGTGGGCATTTTTTTCAATTGAATTACAAATGTTAGACTCAATATTTTCATTCATGAATGTAGATTTTACAAGACAACATACTCATTAAATTTACATACATCAAGTTGAGTGGGATAGTTAACACCATGGAGAGTCAGATTAAATTTAAAATGATTGACTATTTGAGAACTGGGCAAATAAATACAAGCAGCTAGTTGCAGATGGTCAGGTGTGAAGGACTTCTGCCAGACTGCAAAACAAGCACTTGCTAGGCAAAGCCTGGCAGCAGTCACAAAATGGATACTGGAAAGACACTGTTACAAGTGACTGATATGTTTACAGAAAGCAATGAGAACAATGGAAAATAAAAATTAACAAACATTAATTCTTCAGTCAGTGGATATCAGTGAATTTCAATAGTGTTTGTGTACTGTTTCAGGAGTTGAAACCAAAATATTCATTCTTCCTTACAAAGTGTTTATTAATATCATATCACTACAGCCACAAATTGGCTAAACATCTTAAGAGGAGGTGCTCACGACACCTTCATTATATTTCTTGGGATGATGAGGTTCAACATCCTAAAACCATAATTTTACCCAAATATCTCCAAAAAGTGCAACTCCATTCTTAAGTGCCTTTGTATTTCTTTTCCACATCATATAATACAGATGGTCTTTTTAGCGTTTACCTCCATGCTGAGAAATATTTTCACTACCATGGATAAGTTTCATGCCAACTGAAAAAAATGAAAGATTCTATATGGTCTTATTCCAATACTAACTACATCTTAACTTTCTTTGGCAATACAATAATGTTTATGTTTAGATTGGATTTCGATATTAACATAAAAGTAAAATATAAACACCAGCAAGACTCTGAGCTATAGAGATTACTCAGTCAATAAACCTTGCTGCACTGTATGAGGACCTGAGTTAAATTCCCAGAGCACATGTCAAACACCAGGCATAGTATCATGATCATGTTAACTATAGCATTGAAAAGACAAAACCTAGAGGATCCCTGAGACTCACTGGCCTGAAAACAGCAAGCCTCCAGGTCATAGACAGAAATTCCATCTCAAATAATAAGACAGATGCCTCTACAGATGGACATCTGACTTGCACATAAAGACACAAGCCCTCATGCACACATACACAAGCACACCTTCAGACACACATAAAAATGAAGTATGAAAGAAAATGGAATGGAAATGTTAGCATGAATTTATAGCTTAGAATTAATTGTATTATTACTTTATTATATTCAGCTGTCAGTACATAAATTTATAAATGAGCTTTTTCTTTGTTTGTCAATTTTAAATTTATGTGAATGGTGTAAACCAGTAATTCTCAACCTGTGAATTACAACCCCTTTGGGGGACGGTCACATATTAGATATTTATCTTCCAATTAATGACAGTAGCCAGATTATAAAATAATTTTATGGTTGGGGATCACCACAACATTAAGAACTGTATTAAACAGAACCAGCATTAGAAAGGTTGAGAACCACTGTATTATCTCAATTAAAAACTAATCTCCAAATTGTTTTAATGCCAATATCAAGCACCAATAAAGGAAAAACAAGTCTCTCTTTAATTTTATATGCCCTAATTTTAGTAGAACAAACAAGAGGTGTAATGAATATGCAAGGTGATTGCAAGTGTGATTTCTTAGGGAATAATGCCTAGCCAGAATTGCCAAGAATATTTAGAACCACCAACCGAAACAAGTGCCTGTTAAATAAATCAATGGGTAAGAGCACCACCATTGATTAAAACGTGTTTCATTCACTTACTTTGAAACTTTTATAACCACTGGGCATTTCGTCATAAATTACATTACACAAGTAGATATCACTTAACCTCAGACACCAAGGCTGACTTTCCCCAGGACAAAACTGAGACAGAAGGAGATCTTTACAGATGTAGAGAATTCTCCTGCAAACCTCCAAGTGGAGGATGGACATCACCAATTAAACATTATTAATTAACATTATTAATCTCTCAAAATACCTCTCTATAACCATTCTATTGGTGCCACAAATTGCCACCAAGTTTCCTCAGCCATTCATTTTCTCAGCTTAACAGCTGAGCACTGCCATTATGCCCTGGCACCAGGTAATCATGAATCAATCTGATATATTCCCCCCAACACACACATACACACATACATGAGAGAGAGAGAGAGAGAGAGAGAGACCCTGCTGCCTCTCCTTGTGTCTGGATTTTATTTATTTAGTTATTTATTACTTCAGCTTTTGATTTCTACCTAATTGAGAAGCACAGGGTGACAACTTACAGATCAGACAAAGAAAGCATTGCCACAGAACCTCCCCCATATTATCTAGTAATAATAAATATGCCTTTTGAGTTGTAAGAAATAAATTATGCTTGTGATATGAAAAAAATGACTGTGTAAAGATATCTGCTAGAACTGCTGATAGAAATTTATGGCAGGAGTAACCCAATCAAAAAATGGGGTTCAGAACTACAAAGGGAATTCTCAGAAGAATTACAAATGGCTCAAAGGAACTTGAAAAAAAGACAATGACAGCCTATGCTGGAGAGGTTGTGGAGCAAGGGAAACACTCCTCCATTGTTGGTGGGAGTGTAAGCTTGTTCAGCCACTCTGGAATGTAGTATGGCGGTTTCTCAGAAAACTGAGAATCAGTCTCCCTAAGGACTCAGAAATACCACTTCTGGGTGTATACCCTAAAGAGGCACATTCACACTCCAAAGGTATTAGTGCAACTATGTTCACAGCAACATTATCCGTAATAGCAAGAACCTGGAAACAATCTAGATGCCCTTCAACTGAAGAATGGATTAACAAACTGTGGTACATCTATGCAATGAAGTACTACTCAGTGGTAAGAAAAAATTATATCCTAAAATTTGCAGGCAAACGGATGGATTTGAAGAATATCCTCCTGAGCAAGGTATCACAATCTCAGAAAGATAAGCATGGGATGTACTCACTCATTAGTGGACTTTAAACAAAAAGCAAATCATTCCTAAGCTGCAAACCACAACCACTGAACAGTTTAGGATCTGAAGCACCTTGGACCAGTACCTTGAAGCCCATTCCCTCCACAGGAACACCTGACCATTCTTGATGCTGGGATGAGGAAAGTGGATTTGCCTGAAGTAGATGCTGAACTAAGCCACAATGGGACCTTGAGACTTCCTACCCTTGCTAGCGAGGAGATAACGTGATGGGGAAAAGAGAAAGTGAGTGGGAAGAGCGGGAGGGAGGAGGGAGTCTGAACAAGAGGATACATGGATAAAAATATTACTTTATTCATAATAAAAAAACTATTAAAAAGTAAAAAAAAAAGATACTCTGAAAAAAAAAAGAAGAAATATATGGCAATTAAATACAGATTGGGTACAATGAGGTCTTTGCAGACTCGTTTATTAAAAAGGCCTGATGACCCTCCAAACAGGTATTCATTTATCTGAGTAAAGGAATAAATATGAGTTAATTCATGAGCACCAAGAATATAAATGAAAGTGGCATTACTATGTATGTACCCACAATCTGCCAATACCAATCCTCCTCCAGCTATACAGCTATAGTATTTTTGGATTCCTAATGTCATTAGCAAAAGAATTTTAAAATGGATTCAAAAGAAAATTTGAGAACAATTTTGTGAGAGTCTAAGGACAGCCATCTGTAAGTCTTGGCTGATTCCTGGAAGCGTAGGCCTAACAGGAAGGCCTACCTTCCTCAGGCAAGTCCAGCAAAGGAGGTCATCAAACAGCCATGTGGCAGGAGAGGAGGGCTCTGAGGAAGGGTAAGACGAGTTCCTCTGCTTTTCTGTGTTACCCTGAGAAGCATGGCTTCTCCTTTCTTCCTTTTACCTCTTTGTCATTCACACACTAGCTACCACGCTGCACACATTCCCTGAACTCTGAGCTTTCTTAGTCTTTCTTCGGGGCCTTTTACCCCTCTGGCATCTTGCTGATTTCCACCATGTATCTGCTTGCCCTAACTAGAAGGCAGGCAGTCTCTTTCCTGTCTTCATCTTCCTCCTCCTGCCAAGACTTATAGCTTGTCTACTGTGGCGTTCTTCTCTCAAATACTGTCTTTACCCTCCCTTGCAATCTCATTTTAAATTGTTTTATTAATGAGATTCTGAACCCAAAGAAGAGAAGCCAAGTTCCACAGTGGCATTTATAATCTAATAAAACATGACTCTGATACAAATAAAAAAAAAGTTTTGGAAAAGTGATCTATTCCCCACATGCATCCTAGTTCCTTTATCTAATTGGTAGTGGAAAAGAGATCCCAGCACCTCAGCTATAGGAGAGCCTCTAGGAGGGCAGGCCAATCTAAGGAACACACAAGGGGTGGTGGACACAGAAAAGACTTCCAGTAAGTATCTTAGGAGGGAAGAAAGAGCTGCCAGTGTTTTCTCATGGCAGGGGAAAAAAACAAAAACCAGTTATCACTAGATTAGCCCAAGAAGGTCCTCATTTTAAGAACAAAGTAAGGTTTTACACAACAGGGCATACTGCTGTTGGGTACACAAAGATTTTTAGTAAACACAGCTTCTAGGTACCTTGGGGTATTTTTAAAGTTAAGGATAAAGTCTCAACTATTAAAAAAAAAAAAAAAACTCAACAGTCAAGACAATTTACAACTTTGCATTACACAAATTCAGTGTAAAGGACTAAATAATGAGAAAAACAGCCGCTGTAATCCATGGATATTCTAATTAGACACACAAAAAATATGAAATAATCTATAACAATAAAAACTAGTAAGATTCCAGAAAAGTTACTGGATGCCAAAGACAATAAACAAAATTATTTTATTACTTTATAAAGATGACTGTTACTATTTTAAACATAGTACATGTATATTAACTAAGAATGGACAATAAAATGTATTTGAAAAAGGCACAGTTTTTATTGCTCAGAAACAGAAAACTTAAATATGCCTACATGTTGGAAAATTCAAAATGATATCCATTTTATGTAAATTAGCAAAGAAATTCAAATAATTCCAATGAAGAACCCATAATATAAAGAAGTATTTAACTAATTTTCATATTATTTCAAAAGCTGCAAATGGCAAATAAGTATCTGTCCGGAAACTGATTACAGCATCTCCATTAATGTCTAAGTCTCTCACGCACCTTTACTGCTTTCCTCTCCACAATTCTAGATGTAAATTTAGATTTTAATTATTGACAGAATGATTGTGTTATCACTGGCACTCATCAGTGTTTGCTGATAACATCCTGAGAGATGACCTGTCTTAGACAATGTTCATCCTCTCATGAGTAAACAAAAAAATGAAAAAGATGAATGCATGAAAAATCTCTTTCACTTTTTTAATATTTCTGTATTACTGGGCAGAATAGCAATGACAGCTAATCTCCATCCAACCTAACAGTCTAAACAGAGAAATACATAATAGCTTTAAAAATCTTGGAAGTTGTCTGACTTAGTACTCTCCTTTAATTGTACCCTGGGGACAGAGGCAGATGGATTTCAGAGGGTTTGAGAGCAGGCTGTAACACAGCAACTCCAGGCCAGTGCAAAGACTACATAGCAAGACAATGGTTTTTTTTTTTTTTCTATTTTTAAGTCTTAAAAATTGAGAAGTTTCATATGTTCAAAAGACACGTTTGTAATTCTGATAGCAAATCTAGTAGGAAGACTGACGTCCAAGTAATAAAGGACAAATCTATAAGGCACTTATATATCACAGCTCAGGAAAGGTGAGTAGTGGGGAAGGCTTTAAAGAATGTTAGTGCCGAGACATGAAACGTGACAGTTCTCAAATAGAAGCACAATGAGACAAATGGAAGCGGCCATTGTAACTGCCCCATCAGAGGTACTATAAGAAATACAGACAGAGATAAAAAGGCCATAGAAATCAACAAATTTGGACCAATGCTCTAATAGGACCAATGATGACTCAGGTTTCAGTGAGCTTCTCAGAGAGGGAGCTAAAGAAGGAATTGGATCCTGATGTAATTTTTTTAAGAATATGATATAATCTGTTCTGATGTGTTGAGATTTGACATCTTTTGGATAGCTAATTTTATCTTCGCTTCCATAGGAGGCATAGGCAGATATTATACAACAGGAGCAGCTCCAATATAGCAGGAAGAGTGAAGAGAAAACCAAAGGATAGAAAAGATAAGAGAGGAGAGACAGACACAACAGTAAGGAAAGAAGGGGACAGATGGAAGAGAAGATACAGAAAGACTAGACAGAGAGGATGAAAATTGGAACCAAGAAAGAGGCATCACTCTGCCTACAGAGAAAATAGAAATGAATGTCACAGATTCATGACAGGATTTATTACTAAGAAGCCATTTATCATCAGAGTGGTGCACAACCATAAAGAAAAGGTGTAAGATTATAAATTATTATCAGAACATACAGAGAAAACTATTCTCTGCAGAAGGTAGACTATGTTAATTTAAACAAAATTAAGAACATATTGGTTTTCTATTAACAGAATATGAATACTAGGTACATTCAGAACTGAACCATCTATGGGCCTCATCCAAATGATGAAAGTACAGTACAAAAGATTCAGAAGATGGGGGACAGGGGAGTCACACAAAAGACAGTAATCAATGACATGGGCAAAGGTGGATGGCATCAGAGTTAAGAGCCAGAGCCAAAATACCAGACAAATTGCCAGCATTTGCAATCCTCTATGCTTATTGTATGCAGCACAGGCACCCACAAAGAAGCCCACCACTCTAACCCCTATACTGCATGAGAGGGGGACTACACCTATATATAATAAAAACAATGAATCTTAAAATAGGGAAACATTCTTGGACTGTTGGGGTGATCCAGGACTAACATGAACTATTAAATCAAGTAACTTTCTCTGAATGCAAACTGGCCCATTGGAATAAGAAGCCAGAGACTCTCTAAGCATGCCATAGACTCAATGATGTACACAAAAGAAAAACCTCCAAAAACTTAGTGTCCTGCCTGCTAACAAGGAAAGGGGACCAGAGTCTCACAACTGCAGGGAACAAGATTCTGTGGACGATGTAAATGAGTGATAAGTGAACACGACATTTTACAATAGCTTTAACCTCACGAAGCCTACACAGCCAAATAGGATTTCCAATCTATATAATCATAGCATTTGTGTTGTTTTAAGTCCAGATTTGTTTTAGCAGCAATAAACCAGAAACTGAGATAATCCCATAGAAAACCAATAGCAAGTAATAAATAAGCAAAGCCAGCAAGTGCTTCATCCTCCACTCCACTCTAATCCTACAGATGGCAGACTCAATGCAGGTAAGTAAGAAAAGCTAAGAAAGGAAATGGAGGGCAACTATACCTCTACCACTGGCACCTATGAGCATCTCTAAATAGATTAAGTTTCCAATGTGAAGACAGATAAGCTTTCCTGTCATGATGGAAAGTTTCTATACAGTAAGCTAGACATTTTTATTATTTGAAGACAAGGAGAAAAATTGAAAGGGCTAAGTCTAAGAAGCTATGCCTATATAAGCAAGTCACTTTCAGTTGTACCTATCAGATTCATGGTGTTCAGAAAGCCAGTTTCATTACAGACAATAAGAGTTCAAGAAGATTCATTAAAGTTGATTTCAGACATCAAGGCTGCATTAATATGCAATAGTGATTCCAGCTAGTTCAGGTATCTAAGGTTAATAGGAAACCAAGATGGGCTTTCAGTAGAAAGCAAAATAGAGACAAGGGTTGGGGGAAGCTCTTAGGAAGTTTAGCTGAGGGTGAATGAGATGACTTAGCATCTCATCCAGTCTAAACCCTGGAACCCACGTGGTGGGAGAAATCACTTCAGCAGGATGTCCTCTGACCTCTTTACATGCACTGTGAAGTGCACATCCACATACATATATACAAACAATTAAATAAACCTAAAAATTTAAATGTATACCTAAGACTTCACAGCTCCTTTAGAAATTAGACCATTATGAGACCAAGAAAATCATTTCTCTAAGCAAAAATAAAACGTTGAAGTATTACACTATACTTTGCATTCATTAAATAATCAAGTCAGCAATATTGCAGAGGACTCTCTTGAAGAAAATAACAAGTGTTCTTCAAAATAAAGTTGCTACTTCTTATACAAATTAAATACTTTCCATAATTGATAAATAGGAATAATTGTTTTTAAAACTGCGCAATTGTGACACAAAGACTCTACATATAAATTTCAAATATGATGAAACCCTTGCAAGCACAAATGCCAAAAAGTTAGCATAGCTGATTATTAAAAAGTTATTCTCAGCTACAAATGAGACATCTTTATCTCCTTCCTTTACTCAAGGCTCAAGACACAGGAAGATCCTAAGGGTTCAAAGACTAGGAGGACATACTCAGTGTCTTTAGAAAACCAAAGGACCAGTGCATTCCGTATCTCACAGTGGTTGCAATTGCAAGCACAAAGCTATATAAGATCAAGCCAATCCATTCCAGCAAGGAAGAAAAAGAGGTTCATGAGCCCCCATCCCTAAGTGAGGAGCGTTTAACAATTTATAACTATCTGCTGGGGGAAGAGAATGATATTTGTTAAGGACATAGACCCTATGTTGAATGTTCTCAATGTTCCAGTAGATGAGCAACACAAAATGGACTCAGTAAATAATATATTCATTATGTAGTCATCAAGTGTAAATAGTTTATAGTTTGTGTATATATGTATAGATACATGATAAAGAGATATATGATGAAATGAAACTGAGAATGAGTACAGCAGTGAGGAGGGTCTGGAGAAATTAAAGGAAAGGCAGAAAGTGAATGTGATTAAAATACTTTGTATACATTGAGGTAGGAATGTTTGTCTGTATGCTGTGAAAATCATTCTGTAGAGAAAGGAACTGTTTTGGCCTGTGTGCAGCACTGTAGAAGTAGGAGGGGAAATTGAGGTTCAGGTAGGAAGAGAGTAGAGTCAGACAGACTCCATCCAGCTACCAAAGAAGAAGCATGTAGGAATACAGATGGGCCATGGGCCATGTGATCAGGTAGATTAATGGGAATGCATTGAATTAAGATGAAAGAGCTAGCTAGCAATGTGTCTGCAACACAGGCCAGACAGGATGAAATTAATATAAGCATCTGAGTAATTTGGCGGGGGGAGCGGCCATGGGCAGGTCGGACCTCTCATCCAGGCAGGGTCAAAACATCGTGTAACAATACATATTTGAAACTCACAAAGAATAAAAAATATATACAAATAAATATTTTGAAATACTATAAGCCAGGTCCAGTCTAAGTTTAATTTCTCTACAGACATAAAATCAACTTTAGATTTGTAAACAAACAATGGTGCCCAGAAAAATGTCTCTGACTCTAACTTATAGAAGACAAGAGACACTTGCTCAGTTTTTACAGCTTTCAGCTTCAGAATCAAAAGCAGGTTTTATTTTCAAACTATTCTAATATAACCAAGGATGCAAAAAGAGGACAGAATATGTTCTGCATGCTTGGAAGAGAGCTTAGAAATGACTCATCTTTCGTAGACTTAACAGCCCCAACAAAGCAACACTTCTACTTCTGCTAAATAAAACAAAGGTTTGATTGAAAAGACCTATTACCAAACAGACCTGCCTAAGATTTAGTAAGTGATCTGGCCCAGTTATTCATCAAGTATCCAGAATCACTTCAAAATATCAAGATCCAGCTGTCCTGCACATACTTCCCTGTACTTGTAAGTGATCCTAGCAGTCACAAAAAGAACAGTAGAAACTATATTCAGTATTTCTTGGATGGTTGTCCTTTTAGCTAACTGCATGTGATCATAAAATGTGTTCTCCATAATGTTTAACAGGAATAAGCTTTCTCTACTTACTCAGATGGTACAATTATAATTTAAAAGGAGAATTTTAATGTAGTTAGAAAACCTATAACAGAACCATTCCAAAGTTTCACAGGTAATTAAGGTACATGTTCAGTGCTTGGAAGAAAAGGACCCTCTGCCACTGAAAGCCTGTAAAGGTCATACTGAAGAGAGCTACATTTACAAAAGCCTCATTACTGGTGGCAAAGCCTAGCAAAAAGAGGTTCCTTTTTCATTGGCCAAAATTATAGCAGTTCATAGTATCAACAAGGAAGGAATTCCAAATGTGTAGGTAAAAAACAAAACTAACACTTCATTAGGAGTTGGCATAACAGTGATAAGTTTCCCAAGTCTAGAGTTTGCTCAAATCAAGTAATAAACATTAAAAGTATATTCAGAGTCACTGGCACTTATTAAAATATTCTGTGAAGACAAACTGGGCTTTCATTCTGTCTGTGGTCTTTTGACACTTTAGACTAGACCAAATACTTGTGTTTAAAAAAAAAAAAAAAAAAAAAAAAGTAAGGCAATATAATACAAATGCAACACTCCTGCTGAACAATTATAAATTATAGAAGAGCTATGAATAGTCTCCAAATTTCACATACACATTAGACCCTAAACTAATGAGCAAATGCAGTATTTCACTAAAATGGATAGGGCTGCCAAACTGAAAGACAAAAGAACACACATATACAGAATAGTCATGATTTGGAAAAACACACATCTGAAAAGGGCTTAGAAAACCCTTTCTAATCTCTTATATTTCCAGTCTAACTTTTCTGACTGCTCACTGGTCCCAAAAGTTATTGAGAATCTAGATTTTCTACAATTTTGCTTACTGTTATGTCCTCCATAGCAAGAGACTGCCCTTCCTTCTGCCTATCCAAATTCTAAACTGACACTTGGCCCACCTGACTTTCTCTGCAAATTTCGGGAAAACACTGTAATATGCTATCTGAAGCTAATTAGGCATCTCAAAAAATAGTTTCTTCTACTCTAAACTTATAGAGAAATAAACTGTTAAACATGACCTACTGACATTGCTTATGTAATTTTTCAAATATCTGTTTTGAATCATAATACTTGCAAGTAACAACTGTATAAATAAAAATCAATTTATATAAAATCAGCATCCACTTATAGTAAATGGTTTGAACATGTTTAACATACAAGGATTCCTGATCAAATAAGTTCATTTAGATTAAAAGCCAGAGGCTGAATATGTCAGAAAGTCAAAGTTAAAGACCAAATGAAGAAGGTCCCAAAGGACACCATGTTTTTCCACAAGAAATGGCATAGCACAAAGAGATCAGGTTCCGTTCTACCTACACAACTGACAGAATGCCATGAATAACATGGATATACTGTAGCTGGGGATGGAATAAAACAAGGACAAGGAAACAACCCAGAACACTTCATGACAAGATAACACCACAACCATCTGAAGAGCAAAGAACCTTGATCACACAATCTACTCAAGATAAAAGAACGTCATTTAATACTTCTGTTGTTCATAGATTCTGAATAATGAAAAACCAAAAGGGAATCAAAACTCTTACCATCATTTTCTCAAAAAGTTTTAAGACTTCACTCTCGGACAGTGGCTTTGGAATGTTTTCCATCGTCTCTGAAGACACTGATGAGCGATCACTGCTTCCAGGGGCATTCTTCAAATTGGGAAGAGGAGGCCTCTCTTTCTTGCTCCCTGGAATTCTTATGCTGGCAAATCTGTCCAGCTATGAAGAAAGATAAAATAGCAAGCAAGTCAATATCTCCTCATGCATCAACACTTACCTAGATCCAAAAGCAAGAAAAAACACAAGGCCAATCACACTGCCACTGATTCATCAAATAAAAGTCACAATAAGAAGCTTCAATCTCAACAGTATTGAGTATGTGCTGAAAAGGTTCCACAGGAATCCCATTTTAAGGCAGAAGGAAAATCATACAACTTAAAGAGTCTTTCAGATTTTAAAAGTCACAACATTTTACATTAAAGATTCTGATGACAGATGATTTATTTCATAGATAAGCAAACTGAAGAGTTTCACAAAAAGCAAGTCAGCTAGCAGCGATGGCACCAACTGTGACTTCTTGCCCTGCATGCCAGCCCCTGCCTTTGTCCAGTGCCCTCATGAAGATTGTCCCCTAGGAGGGGACAAGGAGGAACATAACAGTAGATGAGTTAGGAACTTAAATTTTGAACTGTAATGCCTCCTTTACTTATTCACCTGTCACCTGATAACATCCATTTTGGCTCATCCCAGCCTGCATCTAAACTTTATGGGTAGCTACAGAGTAGAGCCTTAATATAGCTAGATTTCTGTTGTAACAGGTTGTCTTCTATAACAAGATCAAATAGCTGATTGATTGCTCAATGAAAAAATATCTACACATGCAAACAAACTTACCAAGTCAAAGTTTGGGTAAAGAACTGAAAGTAGAAAGATTTCAGTTAATGTAAGCAATGAAGAAAAGATATGTAGGCAAAGACATGGGAGTACTGAAAGAGGATATAAAGCAAGTGTTTTTTTTTTTTTCAGTTTAATCTGTTGTAGCTTTCTTTTTTTCTTTCTGTAGTGGGTAAATGAAGGAAATGTATTTAATACCAAATGCATACTGTTTGAAGTAAAACTTCATGGCTCCAACATTGCTATTCTTACATTTTGGTATGTTTGTTTTTGTTTTTGTATATGTATAGACCACGGATCTCGGAAAATACTTTGAGCAATTACGTTAATCTAGCTATATTATTTGTTGTCTTTGCAGGTGTATTACAATAAAATAAGTTTTTAAAATGAAAAAAAGAAAATATTGATATTACTCTAGAAAGCTAATTTTTCCATTCATTCAAAATTGTCTTCACAGGAAACCTAAATTACTATTTAAAAACACATAAAACTTTCAAAAGTCAAAGGAAAAAGAATTTTAAAGGAGGCTTCAAGAATAGAAGTTATTCAAAGTATAATCACTGATTATGTAAAATTTTCAACAGTGCTATGAATATAAACCTATATTTTCACTATAACATGAATAAGGAACTAATAGACTGGTTCATTAGGTAAAGGCACTGGCCAACAATAATTATCTAAGTTTGATCCATCCACCTAAACACAAATAAATAAATGATTAAAGATGTATGTTCACACAAGTGCAACATACACTACATTTGCACTAGTTACATGGTCACTGAGTTAAAGGTTTAGTTCATTAGCTTAGCTATATAGCCAAATTTCAAGTGCTCAAGGGTCATATGTATTTAGTGGCTACCAAACTGGTAAAAACCACATTAAAAGTATTTCTGTTATTGCAGAAAATCCTATTAAAAGAGCTAGTACCATTATAAAAACATGACACCTAAAAATCATTTTTAAATACAATTCAATTGTGGTATTATTTAATTGACTAAAGAAATAGGTCAATTAATAAAATGTAAAAATAATATTTACATTCAAAATAGGTTTCTGAATTGTATATGAAGATACTATCTAGGGAAAATATTATGCACTGTACTTAAACATTCTACTTGACATGAGCTAAACTTCTAAGACTAAGTTAACCACTGACTGGGAAACTTAGAAAGTTCTTACAACATACCATGGCTCTCATCAGAACAAACAAGCCACAAAATGTGGTGGAATGTTCTTTGCACGCTGTAAATAAACGACTATTTTGGCCTATGGACAGCACCGTAGAAGTGGGTGGAGAATCAGAGGCAGCCAGGTAGGAGAAGAAGGGTGGAGTTAAGCCAGTCTCCATCAGACCCCCAAGAGGAACAGACATGTAAGAGGTACTGGCCAGCCACGGGCTGAGCCACGTGGCGGGAAGATTAATAGAAATGGGTTAATTTAAGAAGAAAGAGCTAGCTAGTAATGGGCATAAGACATGGGCCAAACAGTGTAAAGGATATAAGCGTGAGATTCACTACTTTGGGGGACAAAAGCCGAGGGCACAGGCCAGGTTACAAACTCAGGCGCCAAACGGCCAGGGAAAAACTTACTACAACAACAAAAGCCAATGAATTTGAAAGCTGAAGGCACAGAAAAGGGAAAGGGCTTACTTGGACGGGAAAGGAAACAGAGAAGTGGGGGAGGAAGGAGATTACAGATGAACTGGGCATGTACACATGATTTTGCTTGCCAGCATGCCCTCAACCCTCACTAACAGAGTGCTTCCATTTTGTCAGGTATTATAAATAACAAAAGAAGATACATCTAACCTCAACAAGTTCCTAGTGACAGTCTTGAACTTGTTTCATTTTACCAGTACTCTAAAGCTGAATTAAAATATTTCTCAAAACGAGGAAGAATTGTGGAGTTCAAAATCCTATGTATTTTTCCAGGGCCCTTGTCAGCTTTACATCAAGTCATACAATTCAAGTTGAATGTACCATTAAGTAATTGAAATAAGGTTTGGAAAATATTTCTTCAAAAAAAACCAGAAGTGAGAGCAGAAAGAATGAAATGCTAATATATAGCATAAGTACTTTCTTCAGGACCACGAATTTTAGTTTAAAAATATCCTTATTGTCCTCCACCATGGATCACAAATAGAAACAAACAGCAGTCAAGTGTTCAGTGACACAAATTACTGCATAGTTGCTGCCTGAGTAATTAGAAAACCCTAGATTCTCTCAGAAAGTACCAAAGGACAAATCTGCCATCAGCTCTCCCCAGCTCTTTCTCAGCCACATCTGAGGCATGCCAAAGGCTGGCCAAATCAGAAGCTGAGTGACATCCTTGCTGGGACACAAAATGCTTTCAGCAACTGCAAGCTGACTTCCTGAGTGGCTATCCTAACATAGTCATGCCTTGAAAGGATCATGAAAGCTGGGTCTGAAGGCTAAGTGCAGCTCACCAGGTCATAGTTTCCTCAAGAAACTGAGAGCAAACTGGAACTAGTAACGTTTAAACAACAACTCAGCATTCACCCTAAAACTAGGCATCAGATTTAAAACTGAAAGCAACCCCAGCGTTTTGAACTTCGCTCATTAGTAAAGTCATAAACTAGACTGCCAGGGGCTGGGGTACTTGCTGAGCAAGCAAGAGGATCTAAGTTAAAAATTCCCAGTACTCACAGAGAAAGCCAAGTGTTGTTTTAGGGATGCTGCTAAACTCAGGTTGTTGGGCAAGTGGGGAGAGGAGGTCATTGGGACTTGTTAGCCCTTGGCATAGCATTAGGTTCAGTGATTCACACGGTCTCTGAGAATAAGAGAAGCCTCAAGATGTCACCAAAATAAAAGAGCATGCTGCTCTTGCAGAGGACCAAGTTCATGCACCCAAGTATTGGTTACCACAACCACTGTGATTCTAACTCCAGAGATCTTCTGGACTCCACATGCACCTACACTCACATGTGCACATACATACACATAAATAATAAATAACTAAAAATTAGATATTTATAGATGTCAACAAACAAAGCAGACAATGGTAACACAAGACAGTCAGTAGCCTTCATGAATTTGCACATGCACACACACACAGAGAGAGGGAAAGAGAAGGGGAGGGAAGTAGGGGGGAGAGACAGAGAGAGAGAGAGAGAGAGTGAGTGTGAGTAGCTTGTCAGACAGATGTTCAGCAATGTTCAGGTCCCAAGCATTCAAATAATGAGAAGCCACAGAAGATCAGAATCCAATATAAAGAAACAGGGTTCAGGTTTACCCTGTAGTAAAACTGACTGGCCTCCAACTCTAATGCCTAGAAGAATGGAAGATCTTTCTTTCTAAGAAGAAAAGAAATGATAGCTTTGACTTGTGAAGGAAAAGTCCTACCATACTGAAATTCTTTATCAAAATTTGTCTCATAAGTAGAAGCAAAATAAGGACAATGCAGACATAAGCAGAGAGACTTTGCCTCCAGAAGGCCTGTTATGTACAACAGAAGCTGTGAAGCTTTTCAAGCTAAAAGAAATAATAAGTGGTAGAATTCCAGATCTACAAAAAGAAATGAAAAATGAATGGAGAATTTACCAGGTAACTGCTGTTAGGGCAAAGGTAAGCACTGTACAGTCAAGAGGTAGAAAGCAAGTAGTTATACTGCCATATAGATATGGAGCAAGGAGAATGGAGAATATATTTACTTCAAACCCTGCATCTGCTCTCCAAGATAAACATTCTCTACTAAGAAAAAAATAAAAATGTGTCCAGAACCTACAGTCCTATGTATATTTGTACTCTGTGTATTGATTGTTCTTTGAGAACAAGTAGAAGATACCAAAATAATTTTTGTAAACTAAGGGATTGGATAATCTACCTTTAGTCACTACTGAAGCTCTATAACATGTATAACTGTATACATAGCATCAATTCCCGAGTATAGAAACTATTTCAACTCTTATCAGACACCAAAGTATAATTAACATGTGAAACTTAATAAAGAAGTGAAGTTAAACACAGCTTCATTAATGCAACATCAATACTGCAAAAGCAAACATGTCAGTAAGTGGGCAAAGTGAACTAAACTGAAGCATTCACAAACCAGTGTGTAGTACACAACTTACAGCTCCATGGGTGACACGAGAGTCCATAAAATATTTGTTTTCAACAAAAGTCTGTACTGTTAAATATAAAAATGCCTAAAAGTAATAAAATTTAAAAAAGTAAATTTATCTATGTCCCCTACTTTCTTTTATATATATCAGATATGAAGGGAAGAGCATGAAAAACAGCAGGAGATAGATAATATTCATTTAGTCTATGCAACAAAGAAAATGCATGTTTAAATAGAAGACAAGCATAACAAATTTCATAGTAGCAAACTTATAACTGCACAAAGAAAACTCAACCCAATAGGTTTAAAATGAGACTACATTTGTATCTATAAACAAAAATTTATAGAAATAATAAAGCAAAATTAGCACATCTACCCTGAATGTTTAGAATTAAGACTCAGGGAAAGGTTCAATTTACACAAGTAACAAAAGCAAATTTGTACCTCACCATCTTATAGATAGCCAATGGCAAAATGAGGAAAATGAGCACATCCCTCTTCCAGTTTCTAAATCTACAAAGGTCAAGATAATAATATGAGATACAAAAGAATCAAAATTTTATGCTTTTAATGTAATAAGGTAATACTTTTATTTATTCTCCTAATTAAGAAAATGAAAGACAAAATATGACAAGAGCCAGGACTGGTGTGTTACTAAATGAATAAAGAGCTGTCAAGCCTGAATTCAGTTCAATCCCCAGGACTGTTGGGATGGCAGGAGAGAACTGACTCCCATAAATGTCCTCTGAGCTACACACACACAGGCCATTGTACCTACACACAAATATGTACAGACAGATAGATGATAGACAGACCAATAGATGGAGAGATATAAACAGACAGATAGATACAGACAGACATAGTGTGGTGGTTTGAAAAAAAAAAAATGGCCCCAGAGAGTGGCACTATTAGGAGATACAGGTGTCACCTTGTTGGAGGAAGTATGTCACTGTCAGGGTGGGCTCTGAGATCTCCAATGCTCAACCTACACCCAGTGCCACAGTTCACTGCCTGTCGCCTGAGGATCAAGATGTAGAACTCTCAGGTACTTTTTCAGCACCATCCTGCCTGCACACCACCATGTCCCACTATAAAGATAATGGAATAATCCTCTGAAACTGTAAGCCAGCTCCAATAAAATGTTTCCTTTATAACAATTTCTCTGATCACAGTGTCTCTTCACAACAATAGATACCTAAGACAGATGATTGATTGATAGATAGATAGATGGATAGATAGATAGATAGATGGATAGATAGAAAGACAGACAGATCTTTAAAAACAGTAAGTATATTTAAAATGCAATCTCTTCTTTCAATACTGGGAAACTAAATTGAATCTTGAACATTTCAAGCTTAAAGTAAAAGCTTACAAGCACACACAGGTATGTTCTATTAAGCATTCCAGGTAAATTCTCTACACAAGATCTGAGCACTATTACAAAGCTATATCAAAGTAATCCTAACTATCATATAATTTTATGTGTGCCTGGGAAGTTTCATTTTTTGAAAAAAAATTATGCTAGATAGATTCCACTCACAAATAGAAAAATTATTCTGAATTTATCTTTCATGGAACTGCACATACTATTAACATTTGAAGCAAACCACAAAATAATATAGTCAAACTTTAAAAATATTTTGTATTTAGAAATGATGGTAGAAGCTGACAGTCTAACATCAGACTGACAGAAAGTTGACTGTTCTGCAATCTGGCTGAAGAAGGTTTGCATTCTACAAATTATGTGATTTCTGTCTTTATATAAAAATTAGATGAATTATATGGAATTCTCCCCTGAAAGTCAAAGTAGAAACTCAACTTAGGCAGGTAAAGTACACAAGCAATTCACATTGGTTGAAGAATTGATTAAACACACACAACTGAGGGAATTCTTTTATACTGCAATTTAGAGGTAGAAAACCACACTTAATTAACAAGGCTTTGCCTGTGTCTGGGGTGTACTAAGTTTTATAAATTAATATCAATTATCTTCAGGGGAAGTTAAATGAGCACCCTACTGAGTATGATCTCATGCTGAGTAATCACACTGATAATCAGTAATGACAGCTTAAATAAATTAATTAAACAAAAAAGACTCTAAAAAAATACTGAATTTTCAGCTATAACATGGTAATAGTTAAAAGTCATTATTTAAGTTTTCATTGTTATAGCTTTGTAAATGTCAATAGTACTTTTTTAATTTAAAAGGACAGTGTAATTTTCAGATATTTAGCAATTTTACTAGTTTTGAAATTTTATATATGACTAGAACACATATCCTTTGAACCAAAAAAGGTTGAGGTTTACGTGAAATCAAGGAGAAATAAGCAAATAAAAGCCCTTCTAACTCTAAGATCAATTTTATCCAAATACACACCTGAATCAAAAAATATATTGTTCAAACTTACAAATCAACTTTCATGTCATTTTAAATTAGATTTCAGGAGGAAATGACCAACTAAAATAGTGTGATTCCTAGTCAGCTTTATTACTAACCCAACAACTTGCTGTTTAAAACTATAGTGCCAGAGTCTGAGTATAGACTGCCAGCCACTAGCTTGTTTTGTTGCCATTACCAAAGCACTTAGTAAATTCTAGTGATAGTGCCAGCTACAGAAATGTGTTAATGGCTCCACTAGATCAATCATCAGCTAAGTCATTGTGTACTGAGTCTCTGAAGCTGCACATAGTGATCTTATGCCTTGTGGGACCCACAGAAAATTGTAGAAATTATGGATTCTGGCTTATAAAACCAGATCATAAATGGCATTATGACTTCTTGGATCACTTATTCTGGCCAAGGCCACCTATCACATATGAGAACATGTTGTAGAATATTACTTAAACTATATAAAGATGCATTACATTTGTTTATGCGGCATTTTTAAAACATGTAAGGATGTGCTACATTTGTTTCACCTTGCCTGCCTAAGGTACCTGATTGATGTAATAAAAAGCTGAAGAGCTAATAATAGCAATGCAGTAGAGAGATAGGCAGGGCTGGTGGGAAAAGAGAAGTAGGAGGAGGAATCTAGGCTTGGGGGCAGGAAGAAACAGAGACAGACAGACAGACACAGAGAGAGAAAGAAGAGAATGGGGGTGAAAAAGAGGGGGATGCCAGGGGTTGGCCAGACAGAGAGGAAACAAGAAAGTAGGAAATAAAATACAATGAATAACTATAATAGAATAAAAGAAAGGTAAAAAGCCCCAAGGGAAAAATAGATGAATAAACATAGGTTAAGGTAAGTTATAAGAGCTGGTAGGACAAGCCTAAACTAAAGCCAAGTATTCATACCTAATAATAAGTCTCCATTATCATGATTTGGTGGCTGGCAGTATAAGAAATCCTATTACAAGAATACCCAAAGAACATGTGCAGAGAAGCCCATTAACAAAGAACTAAGCACAGGCAAATGGATGGATTTGGAGAATATCCTCCTGAGCGAAGTCTCACAGACTCAGAGAGATGGGCAGGGGATGTACTCACTCACTAATGGTCTCTAAACAAACAAACAAGAAAAAAAAAAAAAAAAAAAAAAA